>BQNB010016122.1:0-42346 GCA_026074375.1 Tanacetum coccineum
GTTGGATGGACTTCATTTTGATGACAAGCTTCAGTTTGTTGAGGAACCCGTTGAGATCGTGGACCGTGAAGTTAAACGGTTGAAGCAGAGCCGCATTCCATTAATCAAGGTTCGATGGAACTCCAAGATAGGTTCTGAGTTCACGTGGGAACGTAAAGACCAATTCAAGAAGAAACACCCCTACCTCTTCACCAAGACCGCCCCGTCGTCAAGTGCTGCATCGTAAGCCTTGAGGACAAGGCTCGTTTAACGGGGGGAGTCTATAACACCCTGTGTTTTCAAGTTATTGACGACGTCGATAAATCTAATATTTAATTTTTAGTGTTGTACGCGTTTGCTTGTGATTTCATGAAATAAGTTTAACCCGCGTAAGTTAAAAATTAGCGTTCAATGTAAACGGGCATCAAACAATTAAATGTTTACATCAAGCAAGGGTTAAGTAATTATTTTGAGGATAATTATTAACTTTGTTCATTTTATTTTTATCGGATACGTAAAGTGTATACGTTTCGCGATAAATTGCGTTTAGGCACTCCCGGAACCACCAAAACTTTTCTACGCTTCAACAAATACCCACATTTATACCCAATACATAAAAGTTACAAAAATATATCATATATAACATATATATGCCGAAATTAGTGCAATTTATACAAGGTTATATAAGAAAAATCTTACCACTTGGTCAATGTACTTCACTAGTTCATTAAACACACCATACCTTGTTACTTTGACTCAAGACACAAAAACAAGAACCCTAGAAACCCTCATTGTGTTACTTGACCACTATTGCACCTTTTTGACTCTTTGAAACCCATATAATGCAAGTAACTAGAGTAAGGTAACACATACACATAAACACTTAGCCAAAATTCAACAAAAACACCCTCTCTTGCTCCTTATAGCCCACGGCTTGGAACCATCCCCCAACCAAATCCATAGCAATTTTTCTACAACCTATACACACTTATACACATCTATCCTAAGACATTCTATAGGTGTTTCCAACCATAGAACACCATTACAAGTAATAATCAAGAACGAGGTAGCTAGGATTTTATTAAGAAAAGCAAGGGTATTTCTTAAGTGCAGCTTGATTATAGGGCTAAACAAGGTTTGCATTTGTTTTTATCATCATCTTCATACATCCTAAGTCTACTTGAACCTTTAGGTCTAAATTTTCATTAATATGCATATGTTAATTCTTTTTATGGCTTAAATCACACCATTTAAGATTTTTTAGAAACATGTAAAAAGGAATTTTTACTTGTTGTCATTATTTTGTACACTTTTATATATCTTATGATGTTAAAGGCATCATGATAGAATGGATGAGAAGTGTTGTATCATGTTGTTTTGGTGTAAAATGATATGTACTAAATAAGGGTTTTAAAAGATCAATTAATATGTTTCAAGTGAAGTAAATCAAAATGGCCATGTAAATCTTGTTTATTGGACTTTTTAATGGTGTTTATATGATCACTAAAATAAGGATGTAATAAAGTATACCATAGGGAACCTCACTTGGTTAATGGTATAAAATTCAAGTATTGAACTTGAAGTAAAAAGACACTTATAAAGTTATGTTTTCATGAGATGTTATGACTTGTACATTTTAATAACTTGGACATATAAGGATTATTATGGAAAAATGGACTCTAATATATGTATGATATATAACATATATGATGATATAAGACATATGTGGTTGAGTTACAAAATTTAAGATGAAGGAAAACAAAGGTTAAAAACGGACTTATGAAAGACATCAAAACTTCTGTGCCAAAAAAGTGTTTATAAAAATATACTTATTTTATAGTTTTATATAGATAATTAAACATTTCAACACGACGATTCCGAAAAGGTACGGAAACTTGACCTTAAACGGATTAATAACGAAAAAGGTTACGTTAAAAATGAGTTATGACGTTAATTAAAACAGAGTGTTTATAAAAAAAAAAAAAAAAAAAATATTTTTTAATAAAATTAATCAAACAGCAAGTTTGATATTTTTAACAAATAATACATATTTTTGGAATTCCAAAATGATAAGAATCGTAAATTTTCAATTAATAACGAACGAGTTATGAATTTCGCAAGTTTACGACAATTAATACTTTTATAAAACTATTTTTATAAAAGTTACTGTTCATGACAGAAAGTTATATTTTTGTAAACCTCATAAAATTATAGAACTTTCAATTACGAGATCGTGCTCGAAAGAATCGCTAAAAACGGAGCTATAACGAATAAAATACGACATTTATGGGTTTTACGACAACAAATACGATTTAAATAAAATTTACGTCTGACGTGAACAGTAAAAGTTACTGTTCACCAGGGGTCAAAATATGGAAAATGTCAAATTATGATAACTCATCTTAATACGAAAAAATGTGCATAATAATCGACAGAATCGATTAGAAACGTAAAAGTTATGACGAGTTTACTCAAATAATGTTTATAAACATTTTAATTTTATAAACATGTTTTCACTTAAACATTATAGATGGTGAGATTAGCAATATAGACTTATGCCATGTAGAGTACTATAATGTGATTATACTTATAACGACCTAATTTAATTAAGATTGCATTTGATCAATTCGCGGTGGCGCGTTATTTGTGATATACTTGCCATTAATCACTCAAGGGAGGTTCCATAAGCCCCACGTTTTACATGCTTTTTGTTTTACAAAGTTTTTGGGTGAAAAACATGCAATCTTTACAATTAGAACACAAGTGGTTAAGTTTTAATGTTATGATGTACTGTTTCCTAAGTAGGCGATAACCCATATCTAAGCCCAATTATCATGACAAACTATCAATAACAAGACTGTAAGCGCGATAGATGTTATGAATAGATCTATTGGTTTGACAAAACCCCGTTCGTGTGATTACTATCACTGGAACAAACGAACGTAACCATAGTCGAATATAGGATGTTGGGTTAGGAACATCACCACGGGCAATGTAGCCTTAATTGTAATTACATAACACGTCCAGCTGCAGTGTCCATGAGCTTAGAGCAACGTAATTAATATTTAAAAGATGTCTGCATCTGTTGCAATATCATACACTTGGGGAAATCTTGTGTCCTGACAATATATGATATTATCCAACATATGAATACCACATTATTGTTGGACTTTTTACAAGTAAATGTTTTTCAGGGATCAATAAGACGAGGTGCGAATGGAGCGATACATTGGTGGTGTTTGATTTGGATGGTCCATGGCATTAAAGATTTGTCGCATTTCAATTTGTTTATCTGTTATGGTCATGAAAATCTTTGTATTTGATCCAAGTGAACAATTAAGCTATCGGCTTTTGTAACAAATTACTTTGTTAATCAATGATCGTTTTCAAACGACTTTTTGGTCGTTCTATATATATCTTGTGTTATTGATCTGAGAAGTAACACGCCCCGGACCCTTATTCTGCTGCGACCCAAATTGGGGGTGTTACACAAAGCCACATGCTCAGACTAATCCTTCGAATACGAAACCACTGGTTTCAGTTAAGAAATGGATAGTCAAATTGCCCAGTTGTCCATGTGTTGTTTCTCTGTGTTGCAGGAGTTCCAGAATAGTACGTATGGTTGTTGAGCAGTGGTTGTTCAAAGCATATGACCTCGAATCATTTGCGCTATTGAGAAACTTTTGTTAAAAGTTCATGGAAACCGTTCCATTTTGGAAATGACAACTTTGGCAGCTATTAACTAAGCTAATGGTGGATTATATACTATGGCAATATCGACTATTTGTCATATATTATGTTGAAGGTCTTGTACACAATCTCTTTAGTGTTGGACAATTTTGTGATGGAGATTTGGAAGTGGCTTTTCATTCTAAAACATGTTATGTTCGAAATCTGGAAGGAGATAATTTTCTCAAATCACAGGCGGACGCGACTCAAATTTGTATACTACTCATTTCAGACAGGCTGCATTCGTTCACCCTTTGTCCCTAATTCCAAAGCAACTCAACAAAGTCATTGTTTATGGCAATCGACGGACTCTCACACATTCTTAGATTTTGGTACCAATAAATGTTCTTACCAAACTTGACAGTTTGACGGTTACCAAATTCAAATATGGAAAAGATCATCTTTGTTCTGCTTGTAGAAAGAGGAAAACGCAAGAAACTTCCTCATCCACCCTAAAATGATTCCAAGTGATTTACTCCAAATTGGAATTACTTTCATATGGATTTTGCGGTCCCAATGAGAGTAGTTTGGTCCATGGAAAGAAGTATTTCTTGTGGGAAATGTGGAATGATTTTTCTAGATTCACGTGGGTTTACTTTCTTTGTTCGAAAGACAAAACAACCAGAGATGCATCAAGAAATTCATTTGCTCAAGCCCAAATTGAATTACAACGTCAAAGTTTTGTGCAAGAACGAGGAAGACTGATAATGGCACTGAATTCAAAATGAACTCTCAAAGCTTATTATGAAAAGTGTAGACATTATCAACAATATTCCAATTGCTCGCACACCTCAGCAAAATGGAGTATAGAACGAAGTAATCGTACTCTTGTTGAGGCAAGGCTCGCCTACAAGTGCTTATTTTTTCAGGTTACCTAAATGTGTCTTGGCTGAAGCAGTTTGCTACAATATATTTTACTCAAAAACCAGGGCCAAATCAATAACATACGACACAATATAACACCTTATGAGCTGTTACGTGGACGAAATCCAAAAAATGTTGAGTATTTTCATGTGTTTGGCTCATTGTGTTATCCGACAAATGACCGTGATGATCTTGGGAAAATGAAACCTAAAGCAGACATTGGGGTTTTTTATTGGTTATTCGGAAACATCAAGAGGTTTTCGATCTATATACCGTCCACCAAAAGGGATTATGGATACTATACCATGTCCCAGTTTGATAGTCTTACATCGATAGCTGTTCTGAAACATGATTGTTTAGAACCTGAACTTCAAAGGTTTAATATCAAAATTCATCAGATGACTTAAGTGAATACTCCGTTCAAAAGGAGTATTTTGGATAATTTCGTATTGTCTAAAGTTGAAGATTAGTTTGAGCAAAAATCTTTCTGAACTACCAATAATTCCGCTTCAAGCAACCGACTCATGATCAAGAACTCTCCTTCTACAATCTTCAATCATTGTTTACACGAACATGAGGCCCTCCTATTGTCACAACATCTGACGTGACAACTTCTCCAATCGCTTTACAAGAGTCAGATGAATTCAATCAAGAAGATTCTGCTGATTTTGATGGTAATACACAGTTTTTGTATCATATGAGATTCTCCTGAATCATGAGGAAATTGAGTCAACAACAATCTTGAACATCAAAACTTGCATAATTTCCATTAAGGTACAACCCTCGACTCACATTAGGACAAAATATCATATCCTCTAGACCAAGTTTTATGTGACCCATCTAAACCTGTTTATGACTCCGTAAAACGGCTATCAATACCGATTCTGAGGTTTGCATGTATGCATTAACCGTTAGCACCTTTGAACCAAAGAACATCAAAGAAGCTATGGCCAATCATAGTTGGATTGAGTATATGCAAGATGAGTTGAATAAATTTGAAAGATTTCAAGTTTAGGAATTGGTTCCACGACCAAAAGGAAAGAAAGTTATTGCTCTCAAATGGCTTGAAGAATACAGTATGATGCAGAAATATTGTGGTTCGGTAACAAATCTCTGTCTTGTGGCTAAGGTTATAAGCAAGAAAAGGCATTGAATTTTTGAGGAGATCATTGAAGATAATATATAATGGCTAACAACGTTTTCCATTATTAAGAATCTTTTCTTCCTTGCCTCCTTTAATCATCTATGAGGCTGTTCGGATGTTTATTGCTTTTGCTGCTCATATGAATATCACTATCTTTCAAATGGATGTCAAAACGGCTTTTCTCAATGGTCATTTGAAAGAAGAGGTTTATGTTAGCCAACCTGAAGGGTTTATTGATTTGAATTCCCAAATCACGTCTACAGTGTTAAAAAAAAGCTCAATACGTCTTAAGCAACACCTCATGCCATGGTATGAACCAAACTGTCCCATCTTTTCTAATTGAACACGGTTCAAATAAAGGTATAATTGACCCAACTTTGTTTTACTAGAGACGTCACGGGGGGGGGAGGGAGAATATTACTTGTTTCAAGTCTATTGTTTGATACATTATTTTGGATCACCAATCTAGATTTCAAAAGATTTTGCAAACCTTAAAGAAAAACAATTTTTGATATGTCGATGATGGTGAATTAAAAGTGTCTTCTTGGACTTCAAGTTCATCATCACCCCCGTTTGCATATTTATAAGGTCAGTCAAACAATATGCAATAGAGTTTGTTAAAGAAACATGGTCTAGATGAATGTTCTCCACATGAGCCTACCTATGCAACAGAGAGACTGGATGCTGATTTACAAGGCACTCCTACTGATCAAACGACTTATCGTCGTATGATAGGAGGGCTTATGTATCTAACAACCAGTCGACCAGACATAGCCTTTGCTACTTTGTATGTGCACGTTATCAAGCACGACCTACACTACAGTTCAAAAAGACCTCAAGAGGTACAAACGGATCTTTCCGTTAACCTAAGACAGTCCCTATAAACATGGGACTATGGTAATACGAAGGATGCTGGTTTTAAACTAATTGCCTATTCAGTATGCATGCAACCAATGCAGGTTGGTAAAGATATGTGAAAGCACATAGGAGGATTGCAATTTTTAGGTGGAAAGCTCATGAGTTGGAGTTCAAAGAAACAAGATTGTACTGCGATGTCTACTGCAGAAGCTGAATATGTTTCATTGTCTGCATGCTGTGCTCAAGTGAATAGGATGCTACCTCCAACTTCTTTGACTATGGATTTAAATACGAATCAGATTCTGATGTATTATGATTCCAAGAGTGCCATTGCTAGGTTCATGCAATCCAATTCCAGACATTAAAAGATCAAAGCACTATTGACACTCCTGTTATCATTTTATTAAAGAACATGTTAAGAGGGTACTAAGAAATATACTTTGTCGAACAGAATACCTAACTAGGCGGTATCTAATTACTAAGGCGCTTTCCAAAAGAACGCTTTGGGGACTAGTTCATCACATTTGGTATGAGATGTATCGACTCCAACTCAGTTGAAAGTCTGACAAAGTTATCTAGAGAAAAGAGTCATTACATCACAACAATTACATAAATACTTTCATAAACAAAACAAAAAGATTTGACACATTTTTCTTATTAAAAAAACATAATTTAAAAAGAATTACAATCTTTTGTTTCATGATTCCAAGTTTCTTATTAAAACCTTTTACATTGCAAAATACGGAATCATGATCCAAGGGGGAGTTCTTACAATTTTCATTCACAAACATCTTTTTGATAATAAACTCTCATGATGACTAAATTTGGAAATGTTATATTGTTTCCCAAGGGGAGTTTTAGTTTGAAAGATAACAATTTGTTCATTTCCTTGTACTATGAATTTTTATGTAATTATTATTTCAAGGGGGAGTGTTTGAAAAAAACGTCATTGTTTAAGGGGGAGTTTGTGTAAATTCACAAACAAAAAATTGGAAATGCTAAAGTACAAGGACTGAATGTGTAAATTTTCCAAACTGTTTTCGGTAAATACTAAGTACAGACAAAAAGGGACAGAATTAAATTTTTTCACAGTTTTCGGAAAATTAATACAGGGAACTGAAATGTGTCAATTTTCCCAAACTGTTTCGGTGGGCAATATAAATGGATTTAATTTCATTTTAACTTTACTTGTTTAACCCGAAGTCCGTTCCCGATTTGATGTAGAAATACAGTTTTACGGCTATCCAAGTTCATTCTATGGTATCCGAAGGATTCTGGTTTTGAACTAATTGCCTATTCAGATGCGGACCATGCAGGTTGTAAAGATGATTGTAAAAGCACATCAGGAGGATTGCAATTTTTAGGTGGAAAGCTCGTGAGTTGGAGTTCAAAGAAACAAGATTGTACTGCGATGTCTACTGCAGAAGCTGAATATGTTTCATTGTCTGCATGCTGTGCTCAAGTGATATGGATGCGTACTCAACTGCTTGACTATGGATTTAAATACAATCGGATTCCGATGTATTGTGATTCCAAGAGTGCCATTGCTATTTCATGCAATCCAGTCCAACATTCTAAGACAAAGCACATTGACATCCGGTATCATTTTATTAAAGAACACGTTGAGAGGGGTACTGTGGAAATTTACTTTGTCGGAACAGAATACCAACTAGCGGATCTATTTACTAAGGCGCTTCCAAAAGAACGCTTTGAGTATCTAGTTCATCGCATTGGTATGAGATGTATGACTCCAACTCAGTTGGAAAGTCTGACAAAGTTATCTTCGTGAAAAGATCATACATCACAATCATGTACATAAATATTTCAAAAATAACAAAAAGATTTGACACATTTTTCTTATTAAAAAAAAACAAAACATAATTTAAAAGAATTACAATCTTTTGTTTCATGATTCCAAGTTTCTTATTAAAACCTTTTACATTGCAAAATACGGAATCATGATCCAAGGGGGAGTTCTTACAATTTTCATTCACAAACATCTTTTTGATAATAAACTCTCATGATGACTAAAATTTTCATTTTTGGACTATGAATTTTACATAATTGTTATTTCAAGGGGGAGTGTTTGAAAAGATTCATTGTTTAAGGGGGAATTTGTGTAAATTCACAAAGAAAAAATTGGAAATGCTAAAGTACAAGGACTGAATGTGTATTTTCCAAAAAAATTCGGTAAATACTAAGTACAGGGACTGAATGTGACAATTTTTCTACAGTTTTTGCTAAAAGATAAGTACAGGGACTGATAATGTCAATTTTCCAAATTGTTTTCGGTGGCTATATAAAGGATGTTAATTTCATTTTATATTTTTCTTTTTTACCGAATCCTTTTACCGAGTTTGAGTAGAAATTTGTTTTACGCTATCTAAGTTCATTACAACGATTGTAATTTCACTTTTTACTCAAACGTAAGTGGATATATATTTCTTAGGTGTTTTTGAGTAATTTGGGATTACCGAGTTTGAACTCGGTAAAGATGAGGTTTACCGAGTTTGTGTTTTACCGAGTTTAGTTGAGTTTGTGTTTTACCGAGTTTGCACAGGTTATAATTTGTCAATGATTTAATCACTTAGATGATATTGAGTTTATGGTACCAAAAGTCATTATTTGTGAAACTCAGTAAAAAGTCTAATTGTCAAAATCGGTAAGGTCAACTGGTCAAACTCGATAGTCAACAAAAGTCAAAAATCAGTTAAGCTTAATGGTGAAAATCAGTTTCATTGTTTGTGGTTTTGTGAAAGCGTTTTGTACATGTAATAATGTTGTTGCTTCATGAATGTAATGCTTATTGTGTGAATGTCTGTAAAAAACAAAACGATCAGTTTCTAGTGTGCTGAAAATCTGACAAATCATTTTGAAAAAGAAACAAGTTTTCATGAATTCTATGCTATGGATCATATATGTTTATTCGTAATTGTTTAAATGGACTAAGTCTTGTCCGGTTTCGACCATTTTCTTCATTGAACAGAATGAGGAGTGAGTGACTTAGTGTCCATTCAATTATTGAATTAGATATGTTTGTATTCATGGTTTAGGCTTCATAATCAAATGTGAACAAATCAAAGTTTTTATAACTTGAATATGTTAATTTCAAATCTCAATTGTTTAAGTAGACTAAGTCATGTCCGGCTACGGCCGTTTTCTGCAATGAACAGAATGAGGAGTGAGTGACTTAGTATCCATTCAGTTGTGGGTTTGTGATTACGTGAAAAGTTTTGTCACATGATTTTTGAAAAAGTTCTCAAAATCTGTTATTATATTAAAATGATACTCTTTCTTAAAAACAATTTTAAGAAGTTGAAGGATTTCTCTTGAATTTTTCATAACTGTGTCTTGATTCAAATCAAAAGAGAAATCTTCATCCTTCTTGAGAGAGTATCATGTCACAAAGAATTTCTGGTGAGGATATTCTAAAAACAGAAAGAGAGAGCTAAATCCATACGCGAAAAAGCAAATCAAAAGTGTGTTCGAAAAAGAAATGCCAGAACACACAAAAATGGTAAATCAAAAGAATAATTCGAATAAAGCGTATGGCATGTGCTAGAAAAAGCAAGAACGAGCACATGAGAAAGAAACTGATCAAAGATATGTTTAAAAAGAATTGCCAGAACATATAAAAACAGACAGAGAGGAAAAAGACAAAAATGTCAAAAGAATTATTTGTTTCCTAACACCTCAATTGTATTCATTCAGTTATCATCATGGCACAACAACAACATGCAGCTGATGTTCATCCAGATGAACTGTGTCCTCCAAACAAGCGATATGACCTTATGGATGCAAACAAGAAGGTTGATTTGGAGCATGTGCAATGTCCATCAGAGAGCAAGATTCTAATGAATATTATTAAGAATCATCCGTTACGATTCAGCATTGCAGCTTCAGCATCTGTACCTTGGATTTATATGGCACAGTTCTGGCATACTTTGAAAGAAGACGGATCAAAGAATCGACTCAAGTTCTTGCTGGATAGAAAAGAGCTTACACTTACTCTGGATGACTTCAGAACAATCTTTCATCTTCCACAAGCAAATGATAACAATCATGCTTCGTTTGTGCCACCACCATCATTCTCTGATATGGTTCCATTTTACAAACAAGTGTTGGGATTTACTATGGAACTCAAGACTGCTTCTAATTTCAAGATATATGGTCTTCTTCAGCCTTGGCAGACGTTATACAAGATATTCTCCAAGTGCTTGACTACACGCGTTACGGGATGGGACCAACCGCCGTTGCAAATAATGCAAATGCTATACTGCATTGTCAATAACATTCATGTGGATTATGCAGAGTTAATGTGGGAAGGCATTTACTATTCACTCCATCATCCTGCCACTTCGATCCCATACCCACGATTTACAAAGATCATCATCAGTCATTATATGACTATATTTCATGAAATTTCAAGACGTGTTCGAGATGCTTATCACAATCTTCAAGATGATGATATTATGAAGAATATCTTCAATTCAGGAAGAAACAAGAACAAGGTTGGGATGCGGATACCAGCATGGATGATCACAGATGAGATGAAAATTACAGAGAATTATAAGATGTATGCAGAGGTGTTTGGGCTAGATGTTCCTCTGACTCAGTCACAGCCGACTGACTCTACCTAGGGAACACATAGGACACCTAGCGCCCCTAGGTCACCTAACCCTGCTACAGAGACAGCTGAGTCATGTGTTCCAAAACGATCAAATGTGATCTGTTTTTGATAACCGTTAAGGCAATCTGCATGACTAACACCACCTGTTTCAGTGCCATCAGCAAAAAAAGCAGATGAGATGATTTTACAAGACACGATTCAAGTAAGTCTTGCTGAGCATAAGAGTCGTGAAGAACAAGAAGCAAGAGAAAATGTGGCACTGGTATACGAACACTTGCCAGCTGAGGAGATTGAGAAGCTTGTTGAAGATCTTGATAATTTTGATGATAGTTCACCCCCTAGGCATGATGACACATCTATTCTCGGCACTAGGTTAGAGCCCATGAGTGATAAGGAAAGTCCAGAGGTGGATTTTGTTCAGGAAAAGGAGGAAGATACTACTCCAATGGTAGATATTACCAATATTGTTATACTTGTAAATGTTGATGATGAAGAAGATGAAATAACTGATGAAGTGTTTGAATTAAGGAGAAGGGCGAAAGGGAGGAATGTAGAGGAGACTAGGATTTCACCAATTTCCTCACCAACTAGATCACCTAGGAATCTCTCTACTCTCGTATCTTCGGATACCGAGAAACTCCAAGAATTGACGGTTACTCATCCTACACCATCATCAGGTTCATCTGTACCAAAATTAACAAAAACCAATCGTCTTCTATCATTGATCAAGGCAAAACCCAATCGATTCAAAAGATACAAGAATTTCTTTCATGAATTACAGGGACGATATGGTTACTTATTTGCACATCTCAAGAAAAGGTTCATGCCACGGACATCAAGTGATCAACTTGCTGATAATCTTCATGATGTCATGATGGAAACGCTACCCTCGTTGGTGAAAGAAAAAGTAACGGAGCAAGTTAAGAAGGAAGTTCCTGTACAAGTTCGTGATCAAGTTCCTGTGTATCTAGCGGAAGGATTTTTTCTAGAAAGAAAATCGACTAAAGAAGAGACGGAAAGATTAATTGCTGCTATCTTGCAAGAACGTGGGCGTATAAGGAAGAGATCTATTCAAACTTTAAGATCGTTCAAGTCATCAAGACATTCTGGGAATTAGGTCATGAACATAAGTTTATCACAGAGATTGTGGCAAGAAGAGCTAATGATTGCATAGTGTCAATAACCGAGCCAGATTACAAGAACCTCAATAAGAATGACATTGAAGACATGTATCTGCTGATCATGAATAACAAGGTACCTGATTATGCTAATACAGGATTGCTATGGTCTCTATCAGTGTTCATCGGAAGTTCAGTGATATGGGAAAGAGTGCACGATTTTCAACTTGGAATCGAAAGCTATCAACAAAAGATTAAACTCACTGCACCGACAATTATATTTCCAGGAATTGAAGAATTTGATGTGTTTTCTATTGTTTATAAGCCCGTACATGGAATCATTTACACTAATAGCAAGAAATAGAAAAGGGTGATGAGACCTTCAGAGATACATAAGTTTTGTGATGCAACACTGAGAAGAACGCTTGAAGGACTAAAGAGTTATTATAATGATGTCAAGTATGGATATGTGCAAAAAGAACTCACAAATAATGAAGTTGAGCTTCTTAAGTTGTTTGAAGAAGAGATTGAAGTTCGATTGAATTATCGAGATCAAATGAGAAGATGGGAGATGTACGTAAATGGAAGACCACTTGGACCAAGGAGGGAACGCCCAGATTAATCGACCCTTAGGGGAAGATTGTTAGGTTTATGAAAAGTGTCGATTATGTGGTTTTATTATATTTTGTTATTAGGCTTTATTTTGTTTAGTTTAATATAGCTTGCAATAAGGTTTATTATGCTTTAAGTAAGAAATAGCATAATATCCAAAGTCTAGAGACTAGTATTGACAAGTTAGGAAAATAAGGAAGGGAAGCCTCCCTCCCATTGCCTATAAATAGCCATCTAATCTTCATTAGAGGGGGATGCTCTTGTAATTAACTCTCATTTTTCCCTCCATAATAACATTTGAATTTTCCCTTTACTTGCCCTCATTCTCTCTAATCTTACATGTTGATATGAGTGATTCAAGATTCATGTGACCATAAACAGTCGACAACGACAACGTCATGAAGGACCTTACAAGAAGCATTAGATTAGATTAGTATATAGAGAAGATCAGTGTAACAGAATCACAGAGAGAAGAAAAAAGTTAGAATTAATGAATAGAAACAAGTGAGAAGAGTTGGTATGATATAAAAGCCGAAACATTATACTGTTTGCCGGAACTACGCACGGTGCTGTTTCCCAAAGGCACCGAATGTAAAGTACAGCAGCACCGCAAACATAACTCAAGAACTAAGCTTTGTCTTTTTAACATTTAAAATTTACTAATATAATAATAAGATAATTCTTTTTATCAATTTTAAGAGTGGGAAGAAGTTTTATGATAGAAAATATTTTTTTGTGCAAAAATATTTTTGTTTTTAAGTAAAAGTTTATAAAAAAGTGTTTAAGACATTTATAGAAAATTGCAAGATAGGTTGAGAAAAATGTTGTTTTTATAAAGTGTTTTGGTGTGTTAGAAAACTATTGGCTTAGAAACGTTTAGAGTTTATTGTTTGATAAGTTGATCGTGGGTTTAAGCTCAACCCTTTTAATTATATAAATATATAAATAATAAGGCTAAAGTAAGTATTCCGAGAGCATTAAAGATTCGATTCTATCCAAAACATAAATCCCTCACAAATCTACCCGGGTCGTTCTCTCAACGAGGTGCGAATTAAAAATCGGATTACGTTTGTGATCGCGTGAATTGAATGGATATAGATTTTTAGGTTGGGTTCCTAATTCTATGATTAAAATGCAAAAACGATTAAGAAAACCAAAAACGGAAATCCCCCCCAAAGCTAAAAATGATTCAACCTAAAAACGAGAACAGATTGAAAACCCGTTCTTAAAAAAAAAAATTTTGCAAATTAACCTACGAAAGCAAATTTAAATTCCTAAGTGATACAATAGTATAAAAGAAAATTTTGATAAAAAAAGAATTATATATATATGTCCTTTAAAAAATTATTATTGGATTTAAAAACAATTTAATAAAAAACTAATTAATTAAAAAATTAACCTAACTATAAAAATCTAAAAAATTAATGAAAATGCTTTGAACTAATGGATCTAAGAAAAAAAAAGGTCCCCAAACAGCTCTCAAAATAAGCTTTAATTAAGCTAAAAACACTTTAAGCTTAATAAAGGCCAAAATACCCTTAAATACCAAGCCACTTGGGACTATAACGAAAAAGTCCCAAGGGCCGTGAGCGGTAAGTGTGTGTGTTATAAATGGGTAGAGGTTGGTTGAGGTTGAGGGTTCGAGCCTTGCTCACCCTCAACTTCCCAATTTCCCCGTTTTTACTTTTTGAAAATTTTCTTTTTGCAAAATTATAAAACAGACAAAAATATGAAACTTTAAAAAAATGACTTTTTGTAAAAACCTAAAATAAGCTGGAAAAATAAGCAAATAAAAGGGCAGTTTAAACTTTTTTACACTAAGTCCTAACTAAGCTAAACTGGTAGGCTAGTTAAGGACAATAAGCTAGAGTGAAAAAGAAATAAGCAAAAACAGATTGAACACTAGACCTAATTAGCAAAAGCAAACAAAATTAAGCTAAGCAAAACAGACAAATAAGCAAGAAAAAGCAATTAAGCTAATAGCTAAAAACTGCATACAAACAGCCTAAGGGACAACTTTGGAGCTTATTTTTAAGCTCTTTAAGGGATCCTTAGTGTTGGGAATTATACATTCTTAACTTAGTACCGTTAGTTATATACTTAGTACCGCTAGTAATAGTTAGTACTGACAGTACAAAATGTTAAGTACTGCTCAGATAGTTAGTACCATTAGTATAAAATAGTTAGTACAAGTTAAAGTATGCATGAGTTATTATAGGAACAGATATGCACTATCTTTTACAGCGATTTTGTAAGCAAGATTAGGGGTTTTCCTTGGTGAAAAAAAGAAACCCTATACGGCATAGTTAAGATACAGTTCATTGTCTAAATCTCAATAAGATAACAATCAATATAAAGCTTAGTTATCAATAAATCATTGTTTCGTCTTTGCGATTATAAGTTAGAATCCGCATTAACTTATAGTGTTCTTAATCATTGTTTCTCCTGTAGTTTGTGTGAATCTATTCATATTAGCTACAACCCTTAACAAGGTAGTAAGATCTATATTCAAAGGGATCCACAAGTGGTATCAGAGCCTGTAGAGAAACTCTGAGTAAGAAGAACAAAAACCAGTTATAAACCTCTATCTTATAAAGCAATTCAATGGCTGGATTAGAAGATGATATTCCACCACCACCACCACCATCACAAACACCAACACAACAAACTCTCACACTGTTTCAACAATCAAACTTCCTATTCTTAAGAAGGGAGAATATGATATATGGGCTATGAAAATGGAACATTACTTAGCCCATTAACAGACTAACCTATCTGCTGGGAAGTTATTCAAAGAGGAAATGGTCCCGTGAGTGTCTCAACTGATACAAATGGTTTAATAAAGGTTCTGCCTCCTAAGACTGCAGAAGAAATTTTAGCAAGAGAAAGAGAAAGAAAAGCAAGGACCACTTTGCTTATGGCTTTACCAGAAGATCATCTTGCTAAATTTCATAAAATGACTGATGCTAAAGAGATGTGGGAAGCTATCAAATCTAGATTTGATGGAAATGATGAATCAAAGAAGATGCAGAAGTATATTCTAAAGCAACAGTTTGAAGGCTTCTCTGTATCAAACTCAGAAGGGCTACATAAAGGTTATGATAGGTTTCAGAGTCTTCTGAGTCAACTAGAGATTCATGGTGCAGGCGTCTCAACTTAATATCATCAGAAATACCTTAAGTCTCTCCTTCTGCCTGGTCTCACAAGATTTTCCACTTAATGATGAGGACCAAGCATAGTGGACAGTCTCTGGTTATGATGATCTGTATAACTAATCATGGGGAGTCTTTGAGGTCTGATGTTAAAGTCCTCTACTACATCATCCTCCTAACATAACAGAATGTGGATTCATTTCATAACACTACAGTACTAATGATGTTAGTACCACTTATGGTGTTTCTAAACTCTTTTCTATCATAACTGACAATATGAACATACACTCATCAACCCTTTACTTGCAAATCAATCCAAGTTGACACTAATTGATCATGATGAATTGAACACATCTTGATGATTTTTGTATTTAGAAGAAAGTAGGACATGAAATGGCAGGTAGCCAGATCTCCCTAGAGAAATGAACAAAAAGGTTTTTTTTCTACAAAAGACAGGATAGAAAGCTACAATTTGTGCCAAGGAGAGCCGATTAGTTTTGACAAAACCAAAGTCGAGTGCTATAGTTTGTCACAAGACATGGCATTTGCTAGAAGAGTGCAGATCCAAGAGGAACGCAAGATAGTAGGAAAAGGAGAGATAGTTGGAACACTGGAATAAGGATAAAGACAATGGGAGATGATCTGTAAACAGTATGACTTTTAAAAGCTTTGGTTGACTCTATATAGGAGAAAGGTGTTGATTGGACCAAGTCACCAGTATATGAACAAGAGAACTATGCTTTGATGGCTTGCAGCAGTTCAGAGCTCAGACACAGAGGTAAACTTCCTTGTTTCCTAAGAATGTAAAGAGTCTTAACCGCTAAACTAAAAAATTGTATGGATGAAGCAAGGGAACGAAAATCAATCTGGAGATGCCAGTATAGAAATACAGGCATATACTCAAGCTTTAAAGAAAGTTGAAGCATAATTAGTTGCTCATCAACAAAGTCAACTTTGGTATGAGGAAAAGATAAGGTTTATGAAAATTGACTTAGATGATAAAACTGATGTCCAATACATTACCAAAAGAAAACTGTTGGCAGAAAGCTGAAAAAGAAAAAAAGATTTTTAAAAGCTAAAGTAGAAAAATGGCACAAACTCTCTCAAAAAATCTTAATTTTTTGCTAAATAGTCAGAAGAGTGATAAGGAAAAGGCTGAGCTTGGTATGGTGAATACAAATGATAAAAGTGTTTTAAGTTAATGAAAAATGAAGTTTTCCAAAGTGTGTTTGTCAGTAGGACAAGTGATATAGAAGATATCCTGTGAATGATAGATATGCAGAGGGGATGCATGTTCCCCCTCCAATGACAGGGATCTACATCCCTTTTAGACCTGATAAAGAAATAGATGACTAACAATTTACATATGGTCCAAAGCAATCTAAAACTAGTGAATCTGATATTAGAAGCAGTGACTTTAATTCTTGTGAATCCAATTATAGTGAAGAAACACATGAATCTATGCCTGAACCAGTTGTCAATAAACCTAAAGTAGTAAGTGAACCTAAAGTTTGGTCTGATGCTCCTATCATTGAGGAGTATGAATCAGATAGTGAAGATGAACATGTGTCTCTACCCACAAAAGAACAGGAAATACCTAGTTTTGCTTTTATTAATACTGATAAGCATGTAAAAACTCCTAGGCAAACTGTTATAGAACAAAACACATGTAGTCAGAGTCCTAAACCTGATAAAAAGGATTGTAGTGGTTTAATGTCTAAAAAACTAGGTTTGGGATTTGGGTATACTAAAAAGGCATGTTTTGTATGTGGAAGTTTTAGCCATCTTATTAGAGATCGTGATTTTCATGAGAAAAGGATGGCTAAACGAAGCTGAATAAACAATAGATGAGTAAGGGGTCTAGTCAAAGTGAGATTAGGCGCCAGTATGGAACAAAGAGGGGGGGGGGGGGGTTCAAATGAATGAATCATCAAAACCAATTTGTTCCAAAAGCAGTACTAACTAGAACTGGAAAGATTCCAGTTAATACTGCTAAAACTAGCGGTATTAACACAGTTAATACTGCTAGGCATAATTTTAACAATCAGGCAGTACTAATTAAGTTGCTAGTAATAGATAATACTGTAAAGCCTATTATGAATAAATGCAGAACCAAAAGCTGGCTTTCATAAATCTGTTTCACCTTTTAGAAAGTCATTTAATAGAACAACAGCACTTAGAACAAAATTTTCAAAACAAAAGGTTAATACTGCTGAGGTAAATGCAGTTAGTGTTGTTAAGGGAAAAAGGGAAACTGCTGTAGTCCTCAACAGGTTGTAATTGGAGACCCAAAAGACATTACTGGAACCAAGTCTCCAAATATAATGGTGGATCAAGTCTTAGAAATTGTTTCACTTTCAAAGATCCACTAGGCAGACTCAAGCCCAAACAGGCTTGGGTCCCTAAGAGAATCTAATCTCTTTTATTTAATGTGCAGGATTATCCACAAAGAACATTACAGAACAAAGGGATTGTTAATAGTAGGTGTTCCAGGCACATGACTGGAAACAAGGCCTACCTTGCTGAATATCAAGACTTTTTAATAGTGTCGCCTATTGCTTTTGGATGAAGAAAAGGTTACATTAAGCTAGCAAAGGTAAAATAAAAATCGGAAAAGTTTAGATTTTGAGGATTAGTGCTAGTGTGAAAGAACTTACAGCATTTCACAATCTCTGTTCTGTGTCACAGATGTTTGACAAGGAAGAACAAGGTTCTTTTCCACAAACTCTGAATGTCTTGTTTTATCTCCTGAATTTAAGTTACCTCTATAAAAATCAATATTCTTACTTAGAATCCTCGGAAAAACAATATGTACAGTTCAATCTATTAAACAGTGTTCCTTCTTCTGAGATTTAGCCTGTTTAATTGCAAATGCCACAATTGATGAATCTAACAAATGGCATAGGAGGTTGGGTCATGTTAACTTTAAAAACTTAAACAAACTTGTGAAGGGAAACATTGTAAGAGGTTTACCTTCAAAGATTTTTTAACAATGATCGCACACTAGAGCACATTGTGTTTGCTTTCATAAAGGAAAGTACACACAAGGCCACCTGTAAGGACCAAATCAAGTGAGCTCTAGTTTAGTCACCCTTACAGCTTCCTGCATATGAATTTATTTGACCTACATCTGATAAAGGAGCCTTAAACCATAGATTCTTATTTGCCTGGTTATAACTAATGATTTTAGCAGGTTTAGTTGGGTGTTCTTCTTAAGAACTAAGGATGAAACTAGTGGAATCCTTAAGGACTTTATAAGAAAAATTAAGAACCAATTAAATCAAAAAAGTTAAATCTATTAAATTGATAATGGTAACAGAATTTAAGAAACAAGGGATTTTTATTAAATTCTCTGTGGGTCAAAAGGGATTAAGAGGGAATACATGTAATGCCAGAAGACTCCACAACAAAATGGAGTTGACTGAAAGAAAGAAAGGACCCTTATTGAGCTGCTAGAACTATTCTTCGAAGGTTCATTTTTAAACCAACACTTTGGGCTGAAGCAGTTAGTAACTAGCTTGTTATGTCCTTAATAGGGTATTAGAACCAAGCACTCAAATAAGATCACTTATGAACTTATAACTGTAAAATACCAATCATAAGCTATATAAGACCTTTTGGTGCATGTGACCATCTTGAATACCTATTGATCACCTGGGGAAAGATTGATGGTAAATCAGATGAAGGGTTTTTAGTAGGGTATTCTCTTACAAAGCAGGCTTTAGGGTATACACTTTAGAAACCAAGAGAGTTGAAGAATAACCTGCACATAACCTTTTTATAAATATACCAAATTGTTGCAGGGAATGGACCAACTAGGTTGTGTTGATCTAGAATTATTAAACTGATTCAATTGAATTATCAACCTGGAGATCAGAGAATCAAGCTAACAAACATGCAGGTCCACAAGAAGCTAATCATAATGCAGGTACAGAAGATAATATTGATGCAGGTGATTCTGAAATAGAAGCTGAATCTGCTCAGGACTACTTTGTACTGCCAATATGGTCTTCTTATACTTAAACAGTCAAAAGCACAAAAGCAAAGAATGCAGGTGAAGAACCTAACAAACATCCTGATTTAAAGCTAGTAGATAAGGAGGATCAAGTCTTTTTGAATGAACTTAAAAGACTTAAAAGATAATAAAAGGATGTTAATGATGCAGGTGAAGCTCTCAGGAAGGAGTTTGCCCAGGATACTGAGGATTTACTTCTTTAAGCAAGAGCTGCTAAAGCTAGCAGCACTAACACAGTTAATACTGCTAGCACACCAGTTAGTACTGCCAGTTTTTTATGGTGGACTATCCTTCACTGATCTAACCAATACTGACCAAGATGATTCAAAAATACATGCACTTGAGGAAATTTACGACAATCCTACTGCTGGTATTTTTACCAATGCATCTTATGATGATGAGGGTGCAGTAGCTGACTTCACAAATTTAGAAACTATTGTGAATGTCAGTCCTATTCCCACATCAAGGATTAACTCTATTCATCCTTCGACTCTAATTCTTGGAGATCCAAAATCAACAGTTCAAACAAGGACAAAGTTACCACAAAGTTCTGGAGCCTTCAAGCTTTTGTATGTTACATTCCAAAAGCAGAGGATAAATAATCCATAAGGACTTTTCCAGCATGTTTTATTTTGCTTGTTTCTTGTCTCAAAATGAACCCTAGAAATCTCAGAAGCACTTGAAGATGAAAGTTGGTTAATTGCAATGCAGGAAGAACTGTTGCGAATTCAATATTCAAAAGTTAGGGATCCTTGTAGATTTGCCTTATGGGAATAAGGCCAATTTGAACAAAATAGGTTTTTATAGAAATCAGAAGTATGAAAGAGGTGTTGTGGTTAGAATAAAGTACAAGATTGGTTGCTCAAGGATCATAGGCAAGGAGGATGGATAGATTATGATGATGTGTTTTTTGCTCATAGTGGCCAGGTATTGAATCCATTAGGATCTTTTCTAGCCTTTTGCTTCTTACATGGATTCAAAGTCAAGCAAATGGATGTGAAAAGTGTTCTTAACTGTATGGCTAAATTGATGAGGATGTCTAAGGTGTCTCAACCTCCAGGTTTTATAGATCCTAATTATCCTAAGAAGGTCTACAGAGTAGTGAAATCACTCAATGGTACAACCAAGCACCTAGAGCCTGGTAAGCTACTTAATCTACTTTCCTTGTTTGAAGAATGATACAGAAGAGGAACTATTTAAAGACTCTTTTCATTAATAAGGACAAATCCTGATATCATGATTAGTAAGAAGTTTAGTGGATGATATTATTTTTTGGTTCTAAAAGAGATCTTGATGTGTTGAATTTAAGGCAATAATGAAGAAGTAGGATTTTTTTTAGATGAGTCTAAAGGGAAGGAGAGCCACCTTCTTTTCTTGGATTACAAGTCAAACAGAAAAAAGAATGTATCTTTATCCATTCAGATAATATGTTTGCAAAAATCCTAAGAAGTTTGATTTTATCAGTGTAAAGACTATTCTGCTAGTACAAACAATTGAGACCCAGAAGCCTTTATCATGGATGAGGAAGCTAGTGATGTAAAGTACTCACCTTTGTATATCTATGATAGGCTCACTTAATGTACTTACTGCTTCTAGCCTAAAAAATATGTTCGCAGTCTGTGCTTGTTCTAGGTTCATGTCACTTAAAATCCAAAGACCTCACATCTAAGTGCTATTAATAGAATCTTTAGGTAACTAAAGGGCAAACCAAACTGGTGCCTGTTTGGTATCCTAGAGTGTCCTTATTTGACCTTGAAAAGACCTAACTCAGATAGTGACTAGCTGGAGCAAATCTTGAACAGGAAATCCACAACAAGAGTGTCATTTCTCAGGAGACTAATTTTCTTGTCAATAGGCAAAAAGCATACAATTGTTGCTACTTCTACGATCAAAGACAGAATAGTGTTTGCATGCAGCAAATTAGATGTGGGTAAGATTTTGGATTCAAAATCAAATGTAAGTATGGGATCAAATTTCAAGACCACCCCCACCCCAACACAAAAATCTACATTATAATGAATGTACAATATTTTATTGTCAAAATCTAGTATTTCACTCAAAACAAAGCATATTGCCATTAAGCACCACTGTCAATAGTGGATGCTATGAGAAGAAACTTATCCAGGAGCTAAAAATACACACTGAGGACAATGTAGCTGATCTTCAAACTAATCCAAGGCATTTGATGTTAGCAGGTTTTAAGGTTTCATGGTTGTTACTATTTGGATGAATCAATCCAAAGAGCTCATTCGTTAAGGGAAGGCAAATGGTTGTGTTGTACAGTTTGTATGTTATGCACAAAGAAGGATTCTAGTAATGGTGATGATTCACATGGCGTTATTTGGGATATAAAGAGTCATTACAGAGAGATATAGACGGTACTAAACCACTCTTATTGCCGAACTTGTTGTAGTTTTGTTTCACAAAAGTTAGTACCACGACATACAATTTTTTACCGAGTGCAAAGTTAGTGACCAAGCTACAAGAGCCGTTGAGAGCATATACCGCCAAGGTCTAATAGTGGTAACTTGTAACGGTTTCTTCGCTCTTAGGTTTATTTAACCTATGTAAACCCATCTAAATTGCAAAATTCACTCACGTAATCTCTCTCAATTACTCTCCTTCTTCAAACCCTAATCTCTCACTAACCGACGATCACAAATTCTACAACCATGGCTGTTCTTGAATCGTGCCCTAAACACAATATGGTAGCTTATCTAGAGAAGACTGATGGAAATGCAGAGTTTCATGAGATTATTGACTTTCTTACACGAAGCTCTATTCACTATGCTCTCACTGTAAGTCCTGTAATCTCTACTACGTTTGTTGAACAGTTTTGGACATCTGCTAAGTCCCAAACAATCAATAATGTTAGATATATTAATGCCAAAGTAGCTGGCAAGCCTGTAACTATCTCTGAAGCATCCATACGAAGTGATCTTCGTTTTAATGATGTTGATGGGATAGATTCTCTGAATAACCAGGCCATATTTGATGCTATTAAGCTCATGGGGTATGAGGGGGATTTAACTGTCCTAACATTTAACAAAGCAATGTTTTCACCACAATGGAAATTTCTATTTCATACCCTAAATCACTGCCTAAGTTCAAAAAGTACTTCTTGGGATCAGATTCCTACTAATATTGCCACTGCAGTGATTTGCTTGACCTCTAATCAAAAGTTTAATTTTTCTAAGTTAATTTTTGATGGTATGCTTAGACACTTGGATGCAACGAAAAAGTTTGTCATGTATCCAAGATTTATCTCAATCTTTTTGTCTAACCAGTTAACAAATGTGCCTGTCCCATTAGACCACTTTCCCATCCATGCTTTGTCTAATAAAGTTTTCTCTTTTATGGTCAAAAAGGGAAAACATTTTTCAGGGAAAGTCACACCTCTGTTTCCTAACATGTTGGTTCAACCAACAGAGGATGAGGGTGAAGGGTCAGAAAGACCATCTGAACCACAACCTACACCCTCTCCTCCTCACCCAAGTGAAGCCCATGTTGAGCCTCAGTCTGACCCATCACCTGGACCTTCACCCACTATACCTATTCCTGATCCCATTCCTGAGGGTTCTAGTGGAAATCTTAGAAGTCAGTCATCCAGTGATAAATCTCTTTCAGGGAGTGAGGGTGGCTTGACTCTCCAAAGTGTCTATGATCTCTATCTTTCATTGTGTACACAGGTCACAGCTCAAGCTGCAGAAATCAAATCTTTGAAGGCACAAGTCAAGAAGTTGAAAAAGCAAGCCAGGCCTTTCATTCTTCATCATAAAGCTTGGCTTAGGACTGTTAAGAGAAAGAACCAACACAAGAAGAAGGTCTTGAAGACATCAAAGAGGAGGAGTGTATTCAAACAAGGGAGGAAAACTGTCAAATCTTCTAAAGGTGCTCCTACAGTACCTACAAACACTGAATGGGATGATTTGGACATGGACATTAATGACACAATAGACTACACTCTTGCCCAAGATGAAGGGAAGACTGATAAAGTTGATGAAAAGGGAGAAAGTACTACTCAGCAACAAAGTACTGATAGGCAAGATGAAGGTACTGACATGCCAAAAGTTAGTACTACCAGAACAAAACTTAGTACCGACAAGTTTGAAGAAGGTACTGCTGAGCTAGAACCAAGAGAAATTACTTCTTCAGCAGTTCAAACAACTCCAACACCTACTCCAATAACCTTTAGAGATGATGAAACAATTGCTTAAGTTCTTCTAAACATGAGTCAAGCTAAAGCAGTTTCAAAAGAAAAGGAAAAAGGAGTAGAAATTAGAAATGCTGAAAATGCTGAGAGACCAAGGACCACTTCAACAAGATCAGTATTAACATTGAAGCCTCTTCCCAAGATTGATCCAAAAGCTAAAGGCAAAAAGAGGATTGAAGAAGATGAGGAATCTGATACTGAATCTGAAGAAATTACTGAAGCTAAAAAGAAGTTTGATCAGATTGCTCATGATGAAGAGGTGGCTAGAAAAATACAAGAAGAATGGGAAGCTGAAGAAGAAAGAAAAAGGCTAACTAAGGAGGAAGCAACTAAGACTGCACTCTCTAATGAATATGACTTTATTCAAGCAAGAATTGAAGCTGACAGACTTCTAGCTGAAAGAGTACAAGAAGCAGAGAGAGAACAGTTCACAGTGGAAGAGAGAGCAAAATTTCTTCATGATACTATAGCTACTCAAAGAAGAATCCTTGCTCAACAAAGAACTGAAGCTATTAGAAACAAACCTCCAACAAAGAATCAGTTTAGGAATCAAATGATGACTTATTTGAAACATGTTGGAAACAAGAAGCATGCTGATTTGAAGACCAAAAGCTTTGATGAAATAAAGGCTTTGTATGAAAAAGTAAAGAGGTTTGATGATAGTTTTATTACTATTGGTTCTACTGAAGATGAAAGAAAGATTAAGGAAATGAATGAAGGAGCTAGTGATCCTGACAAGAAGAAGAAGTTTGTCAAGGAAGATGTCTCAACTAAGGTACCTGCAAAGCAAGATGTAGCAGAGCAGGGTACAAAGAAGAGAAAAGGTGGTCATATGAAGATGATTGCTAGGAAAAGGAAAAGACCACAACCAGATGTTGATAGTGATGATGAACACAGAAAGTGTCTAAAGATTGTTACATTTGAAGGTACCATAGATAGTGAAATAATGGAGAGAAAATCGTTTATTTCTAAGTTGGACAAGGTTTCATCACCAGAGGGGGATTACCTTGTTGTCTACAGAGTAAATGGAAATTTCAGGGCATTCAACTATCTAATGGAGGTACTTCATATTTTTGATAGACAAGATCTGTTTCACTTATATGATTTGGTAATGAAGCAGTACTCAGAAAGCACACCAGAAGGTATAGAGTTGATTCTTTGGGGAGACTTGAAGATTATGATGGAATCCTCAATAGAAGTAACTGATCAAGGTGATTTCTGGAATGATCAACAAGATTGGGAGATTGTCACTTGGAGACTGTATGAGGCTTGTGGAGTTTGCATACTAGAGTTTAAGGATGGAACAGTCATTCACATGCTAGTTGAAAGAAAATATCCTCTCTCCAAGGAATTGCTGCAAAGAATGCTTGATTTTGGATTAGAAGTTGAGGTAGAAAGTACTGCTGCATTAGATTTGATAAGGTTCATTAAGCAACAGCTTAATGAAGAGTAAAGATGAAATGGAATTGAGAAGGGTTTGAGTGTTGGCTAACCACCACACAACAAATGGTCATCAGTTCACCATGCTTAATAGGCATAAGAACTGGCTAGTCCATAAGCAAACGGCTTGTGGTAAAGACTTCTCAAATCCGTTTATGGTTGACAATTTACCAAAAATTGTAGGGTTCTCAACTCACCTTGCTTCATGGTTAAGAGTTGGCTAGTCCAGGATCAAACAGTTCTTGGTAAAGACTACTCAAATCTGTTGATAGCTGATAGTTTGCTAAAAACTATATGGTTTATCAATGCACCATGTTATGGCAATGAAGCATTGGCTAGTCCAAAAGCAAACGGTATTTGGTAAAGACAAATCAATTCCGTTGATGGTTGACAGTTTACCAAAAACTGTATGGTAATATCAACTCACCATATTTTGAAATAAAGAGTTGACTATCCCAAAGCAACTGCTACTGGTAAAAGGAATTGTCCAATTGACCAAATCCGTTTATGGCTGGTAGTTTGCCAAAAACTACAAAGCCAACTTAGTTGGATTGTTGCTGCAAAGATGTTGCTGTATTGTTGAAGATATGTTGCAGAAGGATAGCAAAAGATGTCAAAGAAACTTTAAGATCAGATCAAGATTTGTCAGAGTGTTTGAATACATCCTCCATGAAGTTCAAAGAATCTACACCGAAGAAACATGAAGTTAAACAAGTTCAACAATCATGTTTAGGGGAGGATTGTTGGGAATTATACATTCCTGACTTAGTACCGTTAGTTATATACTTAGTACCGCTAGTTATAGTTAGTACTGACAGTACAAAATGTTAAGTACTGCTCAGATAGTTAGTACCGTTAGTATAAAATAGTTAGTACCGTTTAAGAGATATGCATGAGATATTATAGGAAAAGATATGCATTATCTTTTACGCGTTTTGTAAGCCAGGATTAGGGTTTTCCTTGGTGTATAAAAGGAACCCTTACGGCATAGTTAGAGACATCAGTTCATTGTCAATCTCATAGTTAGCAATTAATACAAAAACTTAGTTATCAATATTCATTGTTCTTCTTTGCATTATAAGTTAGATTCTGCATAACTTATAGTGTTCTTAATCATTGTTTCTCCTGTAGTTTGTGTGAATCTATTCATATTAGCTACAACCCTTAACAAGGTAGTAAGATCTATATTCAAAGGGATCCACGGTCTACTTGACAATTGTCATAAATCTTAACCATTTTGGCTAGAGTTGTTGTAGAAATTCAACATTAACTTGCATAGTAGCTACCTTCAGCTTGTTCCTTACCATTTCATTCATTATTTTATAAAACCTAATATGACTTAATGGATTCCCCGTCTCTTGATGTTAAGTGGCTTACCCTGCTGTAATCTTTCAATGGCTATCCATATTTTTTTAGCAATAGTAAAAGCATCAACAGTGGAATAAATGTCATCTCCAATTCCAGTTAAGATCAAATGAATTACTTCAGCATCAGCATCAAAGTAAGCACATTTTTCAGTAGTGGTATTCTTGTATGTCTCAGTGATAGTGTGTGCATGTACTGCTTCTTTTATAGTTGTTGCTGGTTTTTCTAGAACTAAGATTTCAGTCATTACATAGGGACCCTCATAGATGAATTGACTTAATTCCTTAGTGTTAGGCCTAGTATTAATGTATCTCATGACACATGATTGCCACTGTGCATATCTTCCTGTTGCAAGCATTGGTGGATGTTCTTTGGAACCCGCTGCCATAATGTTATTATCCATCTGGCTGTCGTTGTTTGATGTTGTGATTGGAGTCGTCATGATGAATGATTGTTGTGTTATGAATGATGTAATTGTAGTGAAAATGTTTTATTGGATCGTTTCAGTGACTAGTGAGAGTTGTGTTTAATTGAAGTAGGTGTAAGTGTTCTTGATTGTGTTTTTGTTAATAATTAAGTGTTTGTTGTTGTTTGGAGTTTAGGTCAAATCGCACTATGAGTTTGGACAAACCGCACTTTGGAACTTGAGATCAAACCGCATAAAACTTGAGGTCAAACTGCACAATAATCGATCAAACCGTAGAAAGAGCTTGAGGTCAAACCGCATAAGACTTGATCAAACCGCATAAAAATCTTAATGTCAAACCGCATAAGACTTGATCAAACCGCATTAAGATCTTGAGGTCAAACCGCATAAGACTTGAGGTCAAACCGCATAAAAATCTTGAGGTCAAGACGAATAAAACTTATGTATCAAACTGCATAAACCCATGGACAAATCGAATAAAATTTTTAATCAAATCGTAGTTTTTTTTTAAACCGCAGAAAGTTTTTGCCAAACTGCATAAAAAATTGGTCAAACCGCAGAATAGTTTTTGCCAAACCACATAAAAATTTGGTCAAACCGCAAAATATTTGTGTCAAACCGCAACATGAACTTGCCAAATCGCATACACGTGTACCAAAACACAAAAACACCTAAAAACATAATTTTTTACGGTTTTTCTTGAATTTTTTTTGCAAAACTAACTATGTTTAAGCTATATCTAACACAAAACACAAACTTTAACATTTTTAACATCAAAATTTTCCACTTTAATTTTTTCGTGTATAAGAGCTTTAACACACACTTTTGCAAGATTTTTCCAAGATAAACACACACAATCAACACATAATCACCCCGTGGAGATTGATACCAATTGTTATAATCAAAATATCACTTCACTATCATTCATATACACGATTTATATATATATATATATATATAAAAGAAAAGACAGGGAAGAAGTTAGAGAGAGAAAGAGATGTGGATTATCCAAATATGTGAAACCTTACAAATGAACAACCAACACCCTCTCCATCTTGGAGAGGGGTATTTATACCACTTAATGGGCCGGCCTTGTAAGGCTTGTTGGGCCGTAATATTTGCTTCTTAGGCCAGGCTCAGGCTTTGGTTTGGGCTTTAGCCCGTAACGTATACAATATTAGATTATGAAACGAGCCTCGTTCCCGTAACTAGCCTAGTAAAACATTTACTAAATAAAGACCGTGATTCCTTATTTGACTCAATATTTTGAGGCTAACATATTTTTGGATTTTTGGATTTTTTTTTCTTGATTTTATATTTTCTATTTTCTTTTTCTTGATAATATATTTTTCTATTTTTTTCATAAAAATCTATTCTAAGAAATAAAAAATCTTTTTGAGTTTTTATATTTTTTATATATTTACATAGGATACACGAAGAGGAACCATCATCACTCTTCATTTTCTTTTTCCAGACTCTTAATTGTTTCTGGAGACATGCTTTTCATCCCAATCTTATTGACCAGGAATTCAAATATTTCCCTTGGCAATTCTTTGGTAAAGATGTCTGCCAACTGATACTCAGTCCGGACGAAGTAAAGCTTAATCACACCATTTTCGACTTGTTCTTTGATAAAGTGATATCAGACATCAATATACTTTGATCTTGAATGCTGGACGTTGTTACATCAGAGAGCCATAGCACTCTTGTTATCACAGTATAAAGGGATTTTGTTGAATTCAATTCATAATCTGTCAGTTGTGATCTCATCCAAAGGATTTGAACACAACATCCAGATAAAGGAATGTATTCTGCCTCTGTACTAGAGATAGCAGTGCTTTTCTCCTTCTTTGAGGACTAGCTAACAAGTCTGTCTCCTAAGAACTGGGCACTGCCAGAAGTACTTTTTCTTGTGTCTTGACACCTGACGTGTTCAGCATCTGCATAAGTAGTTAGTGTAATACTGGTATCTTTTGAGTACCAAAGGCCCATATTAGTGGTACCTTTTAGGTATTGAAAGATCCATTTTACTGCATGTAAGTGCTTTTATGTAGGTCGTGCCAAATACCGGGCACGCATGCATACTGCAAATACAAGATCAGGTCTACTAGATGTAAGATATATAAGGGAGCCGATCATACCACAGGCTTTGTGTAGGATCAACTGTTTTCCCTTGTAGATCTTCATTCAGTTTGGTTCTGTCTACCATAGGGGTGTTAACCGAGTTACTAGAATCCATACCATATTTCTTAAGAATTTATAAAGCATATTTTGTTTGGTTTATAAAGATGCATCTAGGACTTTGAGAAATTTAAAGTCTAAGAAAAAATGACATTTTGCCCATCATTGATATCTTAAACTTAGAACTTATTTTATCAGCAAATATATCACATAGGCTAGGATTAGTAGATTCAAAAATTATATCATCGATATAAATTTATACCATGAGAATATCTTTGCCTTCCTTCCTTGTCAATAATGTGGGGTCGACAGCACCTTTGGAGAACTTTTAAGATAGTAGAAAGCTTGATAACATATCATACCACGCACGTGGGGCCTGCTTTAAGCCATATAGGGGTTTCTTCAGTTTGTACACGTGGGTAGGATTGTCTTGATCTACGAAGCCCTCCGGTTAACTAACATAGACTTCTTCATATAGCTCGCCATTTAAGAATGTTGTCTTGACATCCATCTGATAGATAGTCATATTCTTATTGGCAGTGTTTGCAACAAAGATTCTAATTGCTTCTATGAGAGCCACTGGTGCGAAAGACTCTTCAAAATCAATTCCTTCTTATTGATGATATCCCTTAGCTATGAGTCTTGCCTTGTTTTTCAATACCCCTCCAAATTCATCTTGCTTAACTTTGAATATCCACTTTAGTTTGATTATCATGGCTAAATCTGGACAGGGTACTAGTTCCCAAACATTCAGTCAGTCGAACTCATTAAATTCTTGCATCGCATCAATTCATGAAGATTCCATCAATGCTTCTTTAAAGTTCTTTGGTTCGATGGAGGTGAGGAAAGCATCAAAGAAACACCACATGGCATCGGTTTTTTAGTTGTTTTCATGTTGAGACGGGTCGAGAAGGATTGCCGATCACATTTTTAAAAGGATGAATCTTCTTCCATTTGCTGATACGTTCAAAAGGTGGGTTGGTTGGTTGCATATTTGATGATGATTCTTGAGAACTTGGTTCTGAAGTAAGAATATCAAGAAAGGGATCATCAACAAGCTGTGCTGGTTGTAATTATTATTTAACACCTTCATAAATAACTAGAGACTGTGTTTCTTGTATTGTTGTTGAAGTACTAGTAGAGGTGCAGCTTGATTAATAGACGTTGACTATGGTGAACCGGTTGGATCAGCAGGTCTTGGAGCAGCAGTTGCAGAAACTAGAGAAATAACACTTGGTGGAGGATTAAAGTACTCATCGAACATTGGTTGAAACAATATATCCCAATCATTCTTAGTTGGTGGAACATAAGGTGTTGAAGAAGGAAGATTCTGCATGAGTCCTGAACTGATTATTCCAGGAGTCATAAGTTGAACCCGGGTCCTGAATCGAATTGTTCAGAATCCATTGCTGTCAGCTCATCAAATTCAACATGGATAGTTTACATTATCAAACGGGTTCGCCTGTTATAGATTCGGTAAGCTATCTTAGCAGTGTGTAGCCGACAAAAATTCTAATATCAGCTTTGGGTTTTAGCTTACTAGAATCTTCACCGTTACTAGAATCTTCACCGTCATAAGTTGGGTTTTCTGTCATGTATGAGTTCATATGGCGTTTTCTTGTGATGTCTTCGAATCAGAGAACGGTTTTGGGTATAACAAGCTGTCGCGACTACCTCTGTCCATAGAAATAGTAGAGCCTTAGAAAATATCAATATTGTACGTGCAGCTTCCACTAAAGTACGGTTTTATCTTTTAACAATGTCGTTCTATTGTGGAGTGCGTACAACTAAAGTTTGGTGTGAGATCCTGACATCATCATAATAGGCTTGCAATGTCTGATTCACAAACTCTGTTCCATTATCGGTTTGTATGTTACGGACTGTTGCATTTAGATGAACTTGAACTCTTTAGAAGTTTAATCACGATCTCTGGAGTTTCATCTTTTGATCGTAAAAACTTTACCCAAGTAAATAGTGAGTAGTCATCAATAATAACTAGAATGTACTTCTTCTCATTGATACTTTCAATTCTCATTGGACCACACAGATCCATGTGCAGCAGATACAACTTCTCTTGGATGGAGTAATTAGACTTGGGTTTGTGGGTGTGTTTCTTGCTTTTTCCTAAAGAACAGGCAGAACACAAGTGATCTTTCTAATACTTTAATTTAGGAAGTCCTCTTATAAGACCTTGTTTGGCAATTTCATTGATGTAGCCTAAGTTTAGATGAGACAACCTTCTATGCCATAACCAAGACTTAGTTTTAAAGGCTTTAGATAAGAGACAAATTGGAAAGGATTGCATCATTTCTTCCAATGACATTGTGTACAAATTTGAGCCCCTCGATCCCTTGAGTAAATCAACACCTTCTAAATCACGAACATAACAGGTGTGTTTCTGAAATGCTACTTCAAGATCAGAGTCACAAAATTGACCCACTGAGAATAAGTTATGTCATAACCCTCCACATAATAAACACAAGAAATCGTGACATTTCTATTCTGATAATCCCCATAACCTCTGATCGCTGCAACATGGCAATTCCTAAATCTAACGGTACCCATGAATTTGCTAACACAGTTGATGAGCTAAAAGCGTTGCCCGGTCATCTTGGCAGGAATATGAAAGTATCGGTCACTTCTATAAATATCGTTAGATGGGCTCGTAGTATAGTTTTTGGAACCTAGATAAGGTAGTAAGGCCCAAGGCCCATGGTAAGCCCATTTAGAGTCCCATGGCTGGCCACTCTTATGTATTTATACCCCTCTCCACACCTTGAAGAGGGTTGGTTGTTCACTTGTTCATTTCTAATCTAATTTTGCTCTCTTTTCCTTTCTCTATCTAAGTGTTCAATCCTTCCACTCTCTCTCTAGATTTCTTGTCATTTGATTGTGAGATAAGATACATCATATATTCTACAATTGGTATCAAGAGATATGGGGTGATTTAGCTAGCTTTTGTGTGCGTTTTTCTTACTTTTTTTAGGCATGTGTTTGGTTTGAACACCATACAAAAGAGTTCATCTTTTGTGTGTTCTAATACCATAAAGATTAGTACTTTCTTCTTTGTTTATCATAGTATAAGGTAGTTGTACAAGAAAAACTATTGAGAAACTAAAAAATCTTCATTTTTTGTTGTTTTTAGTTCAAAAAGGGTTTTGGGAACAAGAATCTTGATTTCAAATTTTTTGTGTTAAAAACCATAAAGTTTGTGTTTTTAAGGTTCTCCTAGTCTTAGAATATCAAGAAGTACAAGTAAAATCAAGTAAAAACGTCAAAAAATTGTGTCTTTAAGTAATTTGAAGTTTTTGAAGACGGCTTTTTAAATACACTGTTTGAATTCGGCGATTTATACGTATTGAATTCAGCGATTTATACGTGTTAGAATTCATCGATTTATACGTGTTTGTATTCGGCGATTTATACGTGTTTGAATTCAGAAATTTATAAGTATGTAAGTTTGGCGATTTATACACGAGGTAGTACGGCGATTTATACGTCTCTGAATCCAGCAATTTATACTTCTTTAAAATCCAGCGATTTATACCATTTGAAATCCAGCGATTTATACCTAAGTGAAATCTAGTGATTTATATCTCATTCAAATCCAGCAATTTATACGTCTTCTAAACGGCGATTTATACAAGTTTTCTTAAGGTGGTTTATACATTAAACTTGGGTGATTTGTACACTTACCTTTGGAGATTTATACCATATTGCCTTGGAGATTTATACGGTTTTTTCTTTGATTTGTAAAATCCCGTGAAGTATTCATTTATTTTCTCGGTTTTATCAAGAATTGTAAAATCCTGTGTAATCTTAAGATTCATTCACTTAAAACAAACAACAATTTAACACAACAACCTCTAATCACTAAACGATCAAAAGTTATCTATTCTTATTTAATCAATCAATTCAAAATGACAACTTTAGCATATCTGATGATCATTGCCGGTGCGGATAACCATCCTCCCATGTTAGAAAAATCTTTGTATGACTCTTGGAAAAGTCGTATGGAACATTACATGGACAATTAGGAGAATGGGAGAATGATACTTAACTCAGTTCAAAATGGTCCACTTATTTGGCCTATTTTTACAGAAGAGGATGGTACCACTAGAACAAGAAGTATGATGAACTTTCTGCTACTGAAAAGATTCAAGCTGATTGCGACTGCAAAGCTACCAATATCGTTCTTCAAGGTCTTCCACCGGTCTTCTATGCTATTGTCAATCATCATAAAGTTGCAAAAGAGATTTGGGACTGAGTTAAGCTTCTTATATAAGGAACGAAATTGTCATTACAAGAAAAGGAGTGTAAGTTGTATGATGAGTTTGATAAGTTTACATTTGTAAAGGGTGAAACATTGTATCAGTACTACTGGAGATTTGCTCAACTTATCAACAACATGAATGTTATCAATATGTCAATAAGACCAGTTCAAGTGAATACAAATTTTCTGAATAGTCTTCCACCAGAATGGAGTAAGTTTGTGACGGATGTGAAGTTGGCAAGAGATTTACATAGAACAAACTATGATCAATTGTACTCATACCTTAAACAACATGAGAATCATGCAAATGAAACTCGCTTGATGCGTGAAAGATACCAAGGTACTCTTGCATATGTTGCTAACTATCATCAATCATCGTCTTAACTTAACAACTATCACTCTCAATACAGTCCTACACAGTTTCCTCAACAATCATACATGGTTCCACAAGTTCACTCTCCTCAACCATACTCACAAATGTATCCACCACATCATTTATCACAACCACAAATCAGTCATTCATCCGTTCCACCATCACAACAATATCAGTCTCATCAAACCTTATCTGTTCCATAAATTGCTTACACCTCACCTCAACCTTCAATACAACCATTGACTAAGTTTCCTTAACTAGACTCAGGTCTAGCTATTCCTGTGTTTAATCAAGGAGATGATCCAATTGCCTGTCTCAATAAGGCAATGGCTTTTCTCACAGCTGTAGCTTTTTCAAGGTTCCCTTCAACTAATAATCAACCTAGAACTTCCTCTAATCCAAGAAACCAAGCCACTATTCAAGACAGAAGGGTTATTGTACAACAAGTTTAAAGGAGGCAAGGTCAAAGTTATGCTGGTAATAGTTATAAGTGTAATGCTACTAGTTTAGGGGAAAATAATACAGGATGGTAGGCTAGGGTGGTTAAGTGTTATAAATGTCAAGCTGAAGGTCACATGGCTAGGCAATGCACTCAGCCAAAAAGGCATAGGAATGCTGCATGGTTTAAGGAAAAAGCAATGTTGGCTGGAGCATAGGAAGCTGGACAAATTTTGGATGAGAAGCAACTAGTATTTCTTGCAGATCTAGGCATTCCAGACGGTCAAACAGCTCAGACAACTATTCCAAACACTGCTACTTTCCAGACTGGGGATCTTGATGGATATGATTCTGACTGTGATGATGTCTTGAATGCTAAAGCAGTTCTCATGGCTAATCTTTCCAGCTATGGTTCTGATGTTCTCTCAGAGGTACATCATTCTGACTCCTATCATGATGATATGGATAATCAAAGTGTGCATGTAATGCAGGATTTTGAACAAACACCATTTGTTGATTTTTCCAATAATGAGATACATAGTGATAGCCATATCATTATGTACTCTCAATACTTGCAAGAAACACAACTGGGATCTGTTCAAGATACAAATATGCATGCACAACAAGATTTAATAATTTTATCTATGATTGAAGAAATGTCAGAACCAATGATTAATTATGTGAATAATTAGGAAACGGTTAATCAGGAGAGGAATAATGAAACCTTAACCGCTGAGCTTAAGAGATATAAAGAACGAGTCAACACTTTTGAACAACGCCTTAATATTGATTTAAGCACACGTAAAAAAATGATTGATTCTCAAATGGATGATATGATTAAATAAAAGCTTGTACTTAAGCAGCAAATTGACTCACTTGAACAAAATCTTTCTAATCAAATCAAAGAAAATGAATCTTTATTAAAAACATTAACTGTTTTCAAAAATGAATCCAAAGAAAAAGAAAGTAAATATATGGACAAAGAGATTGATTTAGAAAAGAAAATAAAGGAACCTAGATAATATTTTTTACAAAGTGGGTCATTTGCTCAACAGTGCACATGCAAAACAAAGCCAAAAAGTTTTTTTACGATGACACTAAAAAAAAACTCACAACAAGCTTTTGGTTATCAAAATCCGTTTTATCTCAAGAAAGCTCAACGGATTAAGCCGACCTTGTATGATGGTAGTGTTATATCTAGTCAACATGTTGCTAGTCCTGTGATTGATGATGAAGAGACATTGATTTTGGAAGAAGTAAGTTGATTTAAAATGCTTGAAAAACAAAACGACCCAATGTTAAAAGAAAAGAAAGTTAATACTACTCCAATTAATTATGTTGAGTTAAATCGATTATCTAAAGATTTTGGTAAACGTTTTGTTCCACAACAAGAATTGTTTTGTTGAAAGAGCGTTTCGTTACAAACCTTCTCACCCTAATACTAACCAATCTACTTCGTCACCTGTCAAAATTAAGGCTCCTCGAGAACTTCCTAAGGTAAGCCTGGTTAATACAAGCCTTAAAAAGCTTAAATACCATATTGGCTAATTTGACACTGTGGTGAAAAAGCAAATTACACTCGATGCTTTAACAGAAGGGGAATGGGGGTTTTAACTAACTAAAGCTATTTTTCTAAAAGAAATAATTCCATTTTTAAAGACCTTAAAGACATATTCAATGTTTTTGATAAAGATCTTTTAAATGAGGTAACGGAAGTACAAATAGTTTTTAACCAGATGGAAACTGTTGTTCAATAGTATTTTGTAGACAAACAGTGTTTTGAGATTCATAAGAAAGAACTTTTTCTTGAAAATGATCGAATCTTACAACAAATCATGTCTCAAGATGTTATGATATGTGTGATGAATTCGACTATTGTTTTTTATTGTGAATGTGGAAATGCAAAGTAGTGAATCTTGTGTGAAGTGTTTGAATCTTGATGCTGAGCTTTTAAACAAAAAAAATGAGTATAATGATCTTTCGAAAAGTTATTCACAACTTGAAAAACATTGCATTTCTCTTGAGTTAACAATGTAACTAATTTAAGAAATTTTTCAAAAGGAATCATTCACTAATAATCAAAATGCTCTTGAAATTCTAGAATATTTTGAAAATAATGATTTGAAAACTCAGCTACAAGCTAAAGACACTACAATCTGTAAGTTGAAGGAACATATCAAAACAATGAGAGAAAATGACTAGGAAGAGAAATTCAAACATGAAATGGATGAAGTTGAGACCATAAACATTGAATTGGAGCATAGTGTGACAAAATTATTTTCTGAAAATGAGTGTTTACATAAAGAAATTGAGCATTTTAAAAAGATTTACAAAGATCAATTTGACTCAATTAAAAAGACACGTGTTCTCTCTAAAGAACACGATGACTCTTTGATTGTTCAATTAAACTCTAAGTCTATGGAAAATGTGGATTTAAAACGTCAAATTTAAGACAATGTTTTTGTGATTACATCATTGAAAAAAGATTTACGAAAATTAAAAGGGAAAGAAACAGTTGAAAATGTTGCACAAATACCAATTGCCACTACTGTTGCTCCAGGCATGTTCAAGATAGACTTGGAAGCTTTAGCTCCTAGGTTATTGAATAATAGGGAAGCTTACATAGACTAACTTAAGCACACTCAAGAACAAGCTGACATACTTCGGGGAATAGTCAAACAAGCTAAAGCAAAACAACCATTAGATAATGCGTTAGACTTTGCATGTAAGCATGCCAAACGAATTTAGGAGTTACTTGTTTATGTTCGAGACACATTCCCTAATGCCTATAAACCTAGTGAGAAAATGATTGCTATCACACCTATGAACAAAGTCAAGAAAGTTAGGTTTTCTGAACCTCTCAGATCCTCAAGCAACATTAAACAGGTAGACTCATCTAAAACACCTGATTCTAACACACCTGTGTTGCCATCTACAGGATTAAAGTGTTCTAATAGTACTTGCAGATCACAGCCTACACGCAATAAAAAGAATGATAGGATCTCGCAAAAACCAAGTAGCAACAGGAAGAATAAAGAATCGTATTAATCGCATACTATGTTAAATGCAAATTCTCAGTTAATTTGTGTTAAATGCAAGCAATTTATGTTTGATGCAAATCATGATGTGTGTTTCCTTGATTTTATGAATGATGTGAATATGCATGTTAAATCTACGTCTAATTCAAAGAAAAGCCAAGTGCATAATATTTGGAAAACTACGGGTAAAGTGTTTACTGATGTAGGACATAAGTGGTAACCAACAAGAAGACTTTTCACTATAGTTGGTAACTCGTGCTCTTTAACTAGGATCACTCCCAAGAAAATAGTGCATCTTAAGGAAACCACTTTTAATTCAGTTGAAACACCAAAACCAAAGATTAAAGTATATAGTAGGAGAACCAAACAAATAAAATCAGTAGGTTCGAGTAAAAAAACTAAGATTGTAGAATCTAAGATTGCTAACATCTCGGAACCTAATAATTTATGGGGATCCAATGCTACAGATGTTCCATCTTCTTATTCGCTTGTCAATGACAGGTTGTCAAGATTGTTCTCTGGTATTTGGACTCTGAATGCTCAAAACGTATGACAGGGAATCACTCTCAGCTTATGAACTTCGTCAGTAAATTTTTGGGAACTGTTCAATTCGGAAACGACCAAGTTGCAAAGATAATGGGGTATGGTGACTATCAGCTGGGGAACGTAATTATCTCAAGGGTGTACTATGTTGAGGGACTTGGACATAACTTGTTTTCTGTTGAACAATTTTGTGACGCGGATCTTGAAGTCAGTTTTTGGAAAAACACTTGCTTTATTCGGAATTTAGAAGGTGTTGATCTACTTTTAGGATCCAGAGACACAAATTTGTACACAATTTCTCTTGATGACATGCTAAAGACTTCTATGATCTGTCTTTTATCAAAAGCGTCAAATACTAAGAGCTAGTTATGGCACCGTTGGTTATCGCTTCTCAACTTCGGTACTCTTAACAAGCTAGCTAAAGACGGTCTTGCACGACGCATTCCAAAACTTAAATTTTAAAAAGATCATCTATGTTCTGCATGTGCATTAGGAAAAAGCAAGAAATCCTCTCATTAATCCAAGGCTGAAGACACTAATCAAGAGAAACTATATCTTTTCCATATGGATCTTTGTGGCCCGATGCGTGTAGAGAGTATTAACGAGAAAAAGTATATCTTGGTGATTGTTGACGATTATTCACGATTTACTTGGGTCAGATTTTTGAGATCAAAGGATGAAGCTCCCGACACTATCATCAAGTGCATCAAAAATATTTATGTTTGTTTGAATGCCACAATTCGTAATGTTCGAACAGATAATGGAACGGAATTTGTCAATCAAACTCTTCGTGATTTCTATGAAAATGTCAGCATTTCACATCAAACTTCTGTTGCTCGCACTCCTCAACAGAACGGCGTTGTTAAAAGGCAAAACCAAACTCTTGTGGAAGCTGCTCGTACAATGTTGATATTTTTAAAAGCTCCTTTGTTTCTATGGGCCAAAGAAATCAACACAGCTTGTTATACACAAAATAATTCCTTGATCCGTCTCTGCTACAGCAAAACTCCTTATGAGTTGATGCATGACAAGAAGTCGCATTTATCCTTACTTCATGTCTTTGGTTCACTCTGTTATCCGACCAATGACAGTGAGGATTTAGGTAAACTAAATGCAAAGGCCGATATTGGTATTTTTTGTTGGATACGCGGCCGCAAAGAAAGCTTTCAGAATCTATAACAGAAGAACCCGGAAAATTATGGAAACAATTGAGTAGGAAATGTTTGGGCGCGAATACAGTAGGTAACTATTGTAAAACACAAATTTTGAAAATTTGAATTTTTCAGTTCACTATATTAATTTTGAAGCATAACCTAAGGTATAATAAAAGAATTTGGAAATAAAAACCTTAAGTCATGGATTTTAGAAATAATAGAAATATAACCTAAAGTAATTAATTAAAATATATATATATATATATATAACAACCCAAGAATTTTCATCAAATACAAAACCTATTTTTCTATTATCACAATTGTACGGGAAATTTTTCGCTTTATTACATTAGTTGTATTGACAATATCTCAGTATGTCATGTAACTTACATAACTAAAGTAGACGAGCTCACGCAACCTATCTATGGCCATCCTGTCTTCATATATGTCAAGCAAACATCACAATATGTCAAGTCAATATCATCATATCATTATTACAAAGTACATTACTCATATAATGTACCATTCGCAACGTTATATCAAAACGGGCTTTAAACCGTTATCGTATGCCTCTAAACCCTAATTCCATGAAAGATTAACATCTAAAGTGAATGCACAAGCTACTAAAGCATATGTACAAACAATATAACATCTCATTTGAAATATAAAATCTCTCCAAGTCAAGGTACAAGTCTTTAAAAGCTCAATGTACAAGTCATTAAGCATGATCTCCAAATTAGCCGTTTTACCTCCGTTTTCATTCTAATTTCTTCACCACCACTTGTGTACAAGCTACTACACTCAATATACAATGTGTAAACCCTAATTATTCTATTCATAAGCTTTCATACATCTTTTTACTCAGAAACCCTAAACCAAGCTAATTTCTAAACCATGACCCGTTTCTTCATTTTTATCCATTTTAAACCTCAACCAACACTCAAATAAGTTGTAATAACTTATTTTACAACTATGTCAATCCTATTTCATCATTATTTCATCATCTCATATCATTTATACAAAAATTGAATCCGAGAAACCCTAAACGTACCTAAATGGATCATTTGACCCGTTTACTCATTTTTAACCATTTTATTCTCAAACAATCAAACAAGTGTCATATTGTAAACTCATAATATAAGTTTACAATCCATCATCTATCATTTTCCTAGAAATGTACAAAAGTTAGAAGCCTTGAAAACCCTAATGAACCTATACGTGCCCTAAAATGACCCGCGGCCTTATTCATTCATTTTCAACCCATTTTAACCCAAACCACTTACCAACTCTTGATTATAATCCTTAATATATGTCATAGGATCAGTAACTAATCATTTCTAACCAAGAACACACGAATTATAAGCTTGAAAACACTAAGAAACCCTAGACATGCCCATTTGGACCCGTACACCTTTTTGGCTCATTTCCACTCATTTTATCAAGTAACTATGTGATCAAGCACCACAATGACTCACCTCCTTCATACCTAAGCAGCTTACAAGGTGCTTCTTTCCATTTTATGGTCAAAAATCAAACCATATGCCCCTTATTTACACCATAGCAGCCGCGGCAAGCAAATGGACATTCCAACACCTTCTAGTTAGTTTCCACCATGCATACTCATCACATAGACTCCCCACCTCATGATCTAGCATGTCCAAGTGTCCAACCTGAGATTTCAAAGCTCCCTTGTCACTAAGACTTCATTCGCCTATAAATAGAACCCATAACTCTTCATTTCAAAGCATCCCCCATCTCTTCTTTCTATAACCAAATTAAGCAAACATTCTCTGCTCCATATGATCCTAGAATCATCAAAGAACATCATTCAAGGAAATCTTTGAAGATTTGAAGCCCCAGGAACAAGGTACAAGGCGTACGAGTGGAAATACTACCCGAAACGACCCATTTCCACCATTTTTGCTCCTTGAAGCTCAAACCCAGGTTCTGGATATTCTACTTCTGCTCCTACACTTTTATAATGTTCATATGATCCTAAATATACTCTTGTTAAAGTTTCATAACTCAATTCATGCTCATTTTCCATTTTGATCCAAAACCGTACACCCGAAACCCTAATTTTATGTTTTTCTTAAAACTAAATGTTATAATGATTAAATATTGTTATAATCTATCCTAGCATGCTTAACTAATGTTAAAATAACCACTTTATTGATTAATGAAGGAATTTGAACTTAAAACCCGCGCGTTTACGTTTTGAAACCCTAATTTGACCCGTTTTGCTTCCTAGCTTAACGAATCGTTATTTTAAACTTGCGTTGTGTTAAATCTTCATATTTTAGTTTATTATAACTTATAAATGTCTATTGAAATGTTAAAATAAGCTTGCATGGTAATTTGGACATGTTTTGTAAATATTATCCATGCAAGGGGTATATATCGTAACTTTCAGAAACTTATAACTAAAAGGACTGAAAATGTCATTTTATCAAAGTTATAACTATAGGGGTCTATTATGTCACTTTTCAAAGTACAAGGTTTACTTTCTGAAATTAATAACTAGAAGGGCTGAATATGTTATTTTATCAAAGTTATAACTATAGGGGTCTATTATGTCACTTTTCAAAGTCCAAGGGCTTATTTTCAATTTTCCAAACCCCAGGGTCTAAAATTTAACATTTTGAAAAAGTATAAATTCATATCCAAAACATTACAAGACATAACTTTAATTAACACTTCTCGTGCTTAACATTTCTAGATATTGATTAAAACGCTTAAAACCGATTATATCGTATCACAATACTAGGGAGCTTCATATTAAGGAGTTTCATCTTGGTAT
>BQNB010016122.1:42670-72113 GCA_026074375.1 Tanacetum coccineum
TAGAAGTTTAATATAGATCATTAAAAACAATGTAGTCGTACGTTTCTCTAACAAATACATCAATTATCTATTTATCTTATCATGGTCGAAATCACAATATTATGAAAAAGTTGACGTAATTAACCATAAACGAAAACATCTTTTATAAATCTTAACTCAGATGATTGATATTAAAATCAATATGTACTCTTAGATCCAATGTTACTATGTAATTAAACTAAGGTGGTGTTTGTTTCATTAAGATGTTTTGGGTCTCAATCTGACTACCATATCTTACTGGTAAGAGGTGGCAATAATGTCTTAATCTGAATGAAATAATATTGTTTGTTTTTTTATAATGTCTGAATGGTTTTAATTGTCCGCTTTTTTAAATGTATATTAAACTATAACAATAGGATAAATAAATATCTTGACCGTGTATTTGGAGATGAATATTTGGAAATAAAATATTAATCTTGAAATTCACAAATACGTTGTTCCGGCTCACCCATGTTAACAAACATGTTACGGTTGTCACTTCAATTCTTCGATTTTACGAAAACTGACTCGATTTCTAATCCAAAAATCAGAAAAACTCAGCCCCGCACTAATATTAATCCAATATGATACCAAAAATTATATAACCACTTCAGTTAAAAAAAAAACTTTTAACACACAAAAATAAGCCCATGTGAATGATGATAACCAAATGTCCAGCCCAAACTTTAACCCTAACATACCCTGATTAAATTAACCTCCTAGTCTCACGCCTCCTGTCACTTTCATTTTCATCTTTTCACAAATTCAATCACACATAACCTTTATTCTTTTTCAACTAAACTGAATCCTAATCCTAACACAAGACACTTTTCTGAAAATTAATTTTGTTTGTTTGTTTCTTGTCAAAAAGAGAATCACACCCTTCTAAACTTTTGATTTTGGCTTCAAGATATTGTAACGAGGTCTCGGTAAGTTTATGTTTTGTGTTAAAGATCGATGAAGGTTATGATAGGTTGAAAGGTTTTGAAATGTGAATGTGTAAGAGGTGATAAGACTTGTTCACCACATCTTACAGAAGTCAGAGGAAAATTGTCTGACCGTGTCTGATTCACGATGAAAAAACAAACAACAAAAATGTCTGCCCGCCTCTTACTAGTTAGAGTCAGAGCCAGTTCAGACATTTTTTTTAAAAACAAACACCCTCTAATAGAATATACGTTTTTGTAACTAGAAAATAACATATTTAGAGCGTATCTCACATAGCAAATGTTGTATTGATATATTGTATTGGGCCAAAAAGAAATATTTTGTACCAGGTAGAAAATTAATAGTTTTAAAAACCTATAGGGTGTTAGGGTACAAACTGAAAGTTTGAAAGTTTAAGTACAGTTACTCCATAATTTTTAAAAGTCACTCTAAATCTATTGGTCATTCACATACCCCGTCACCCACGTGGGTAGCTTTTACCCAACGCAACAAAATATTGAAAAAGAGTTAAGTACATTTTTGGTCCTTGTGGTTTGGTGCGATTTCACTTTTGGTCCAAAATTCAAAAAAGTTTGGTTTTGGTCCAAAAACATAGTTTCGGTCCACTTTTAGTCCAATCCCGTGAATTTGCACTAAAATTTTTGGACTAAAAGTTAAATGAAACTATGTCTTTTTAACCAAAAGTGTAACGAAACTATGTCTTTTTGACCAAAAGTGGAACGAAACTATGTGTTTTGGACCAAAACCAAACCTTTTTTTATTTTTGGATTAAAAGTGAGAAAATGCACCAAACCACAAGGACCAAAAATGTACTTAACTCTATTGAAAAATAATGCAAATACTTTATGTCATCATCTTCTTCTTCATATCATCTGCCATTATCAAACTTAAACTCAGATGAACGTCGTATTTTATTTCTATCTTATTATAACATGAATCTAAAATATGATGCCCCCAAAAACTTGATGCCCTGGGCCGTCGCCCAGCTCGCCCGGTACCAGGGCCGGCCCTGCAAGGAATATGTATTGTCTTGCCATCTTTTTTTATACTCCAAGGCCATGTAGCAGCTTCATTAAACGTTACATCCCGACTTATGATTATTTTGCCACTAACCGGATTGTATAACCGATACGCTTTGAATTGCAAACTGTATCCAATAAAGATACATTTTTCTGACTTTTTATCAAGCTTATGATGAGATGTTTTGATCAAAGCATATGCTACACAACCAAACACTTTCAAGGGCTAATTCCATTTGTACCCTAATTTTTGAAAGGTGCTTCAAAGAATAGTCAAATTGGAACTTGGTTACCCAATTGCCCTCATGCGACTCATGCGACTCATGCGACTTATGCGACTTATGCAACTTGATTAAAATATTAAAATTTTTACATTTTGAATACTATTTGAAAGTACATTTTTGTAAGTAAAAAGTACCATGTGTAAGGTACCTTATGCGACTTTGACTTTCCTTTTTATACGACTTGTACTTTACTAATATTTATATTAAAAAGTTTTTTAATTTAAAAAGTTTTTTTGTTATGCAACTTGTACCACTCTTATGCGACTTTGTAGGTGTAATATTACTATTTTTTTTTGAAAAAATATCTTGGGCTTCGTGAAAATTAAACACCACGACCCACCCACCTCACACACACTAACATACACAGACACATACACAAAAAACTTCTGTAAACACTGTTGTTAATGAATGAAAAATGATTTCATCATTTCGAATCATCAAGTAATTTGGATCTGTTTTTGTAAACTGTTACGGTTGAATTGAAGAAAGTTCGATACAATTGATCATTTAGTCTTTCTTAATTGAGATATGTGTTAAAAAAAACTAGGGTTCTTAATTCAGACACGCATTCACATTATGTGGTTTGCGAAGGTAATTTGTATGTTTTATTCATGTTGCTATTCGTTTTGTGTACAATTATGTATATTATTGTTTGCTCTTTTGCCAAAATGGCATTCCTTTAAACAAATGAATTTGTTGCTCTGTTTTATAATTTTTCTCCCATTTCGTTAGTTTTCCATTGTTATATAGAGTCAAGTGGGTTAGATGGACATAAATGTAGTTAGTACCTTCTTACACCATTTCAAATCACACAGTAACCCTTAAATTTCAAGTGGGTTAGATGGCCATTAATGTAGTTACTGCTTTTAATTTGACATGACCAAGAGCTGCAAAATATTTTTATATTGGTTACTTCCTTGATAAGCTTGGTTGAGTTTAGTTTCATTAGTTTACAATTCGTTTAGTTTTTGGACACTATTTGTTGGTTGAATTTACTTTATTGACATTAATGTGTTTACTGACTTACATTTTACATGACCATAAGCTGCAAATTGTTGTTATATGGTTTAGTTGTTGGCTTATAAAATAGAATTACACAATTTTAAAACACACAATGCCAATTTTTAAAACTGCCAATGTCAGATTATTTGAAAAAAACTTAACCATACATCTCTTTGTTGGCTTATAAAATGGAATTACACTTTAATGAAATTCTCTTTGTTCCTCTAGTTATTGCCTTAAAAATAAGTCTTTCAAACCATGGTCAAACTCGTGGATTATTCGGCCAATGTGTCGGAAACAAAAATATAAGTCTTTGAAAAGTAGGGTAACAACAGTTACTTGTATGAGACTTCCTAAGAAGGACTTTCTGTTTTAGGCTTGGAAAAATAAATACCTTATTACCATATTTGAATATGTGATTTGGTTATAAAATTTACACCATTTTAAACCACACACTATTCATCATTTAATGAAATTCTGTTTGTTCCTTTATTTTCTGCCTGTAAGTAGACATGACATAAAATTATCTTTGTTCCTTTATTTTTTGCCTGTAATGAAAAAAACTCAACCATACATCTAACACTTTAATGAAATTCTCTTTGTTCCTTTAGTTATTGCCTTAAATATTAGTAGTCTTTGAAAATAGGGACTTTTTGTTTTATCCTTTAACTAGACATGACTGACAATAGTTACTTGTATGAGCCTACCTAAGAAGTACTTTATGATTTAGGCATGAAAAAGTTAATAGTTTACAATTTAATAAGTCGCATAACTTCTTTAGATGACTCAACTGTAAATTAGTTTGATGTATGCAATCTGTGCCTATATATAGGTTGCCTTGGTTGTAGTTTATCCTTCCAACCCCAACAATAATTAAGCCTTTTTAGTTTATCCTTCCAATACTTCCTAACACAAATGGCGAACCTCGCACAACTTGCGTGAGATGCCAAATCCAATCAACTTAAGGACATATTACTTTATTTATTTGAAAAGGAAAATGAGTTTGACTTTACCCTAAGTAGTGTTGGGTAGTGGTAAGACACCATCACAAAGGAAGATGGGAAGCTCGAACTAGCGAACAAGTGTTATCATGTGGAAATTTGCAGACATGTGACATCGTTGCAACTTGCAAGTAGTTATATATGGATGAAAACACCATGCCTCATGCACTAATGAGGTGAGTTAAAAAGATTCGAACTTCATTCTTATAATTAGCAAATTATCTATTTTTTTTAACTAAAACCGGTCCAAATGAAACAGATCATAAATCTACATGCCGTGGACAAAAAAATCAAACAACAAAAGTTGCATTCAAAGACATCCCCATGGTAGTTATGATGTCGTTAAGGGTTGCTTGTATTTTTCTTCGGTATTCTTAATTTGGTTTACGAATTTGTGTCTCTAAAGTTATTCTCATTACGAGGAATCAATTTATACATCTTTCTCATTTTGTCGTTTCTAATCATATATTATGATTGATTCAAAATTTGTAAAAGCATAGATAGGAAATGAAATTGGGAAATATGGTCAAAGTTATTTCTAAAAGGCATACGTGTAAAATTTGTACCTGCTAAACTACTTCAAGCTTCTACCAAATTAACAGAAAAATTTATTGACCAGTTGACCTTTTTAAATAGTTGAAAGGTCTAAAAGTGTTATGTTGTGATAAAGATGATAATTATTACAATTACACAACCAATGTCATTTTTAAAGAAGTCCTTCATCAACTTCGAGTTTAATCATTTTCATTAGCCTTTTAGTAATGACTATATTTTCGTAAATACTATTAATTATTTTTTCTATTACTACGTTAGCTCATAACAAATTATACTATTTTATATCATATTTATTCTTTGCTACATCAATGTTTCACAGTATTATCTTATAAACTCTTTTGCTAATTACATTTATTTGTCCACATTCCATCAACCATAACTTATCTAAATGATACGCAATAATTGGAACAACCAAAAACAATAACGAACAAGCATCAAAATATAAATTTTTTCCAACAATACCTTAAAGCTCCCCGCTCAACGGGCGGACCTTGAAACTAGTTAGCAAGTATAAGAATAAAGATTAGTATAGGACCGGATTTGAATTTTTCTTATTATTTATTAAATAATTATCTATAGGACCGGATTTGAATTGAGATTCTTTCGTTTTCTTCCTTATCAGAGAGGAGGGTTGCACGAAATCATGAAGAAGCTGGAATAACTCAGAAAGAGAGTGGCGCCTAGTCGTTCTCTCTTCTACGTCAAACCCATATCTAAATCCGAATCCGAATCCTAAACCCATATACAAACCAAACGGACCATGGATTGAGTTTTTGAAGCTAAGGACATAAAACTTGTTTGTTTAGCTCTTTGGGTTAGAGTTTGGGAACCATGCTCAAAAAATACTATTGAGAGTAAAAATACAGCTGTTAAAAGCAGGTTAAAACGAACCTATTTCATTAGAATGATCAAAGAACCCACTTATGGTTGACTGACCAACACAAATTTCTAACTTTCTACTAATCAGATTAAGGGTAATTGTGTACCCTGAATGGGAAATCAAAACAAAAACCAGCTCCTGAGCATAATATTTCAAAACATACAAAGGTCTTTAGTAGCTAGGCTTATAAGGAGTGTACGCAACAAAATCAGTTAGATTGGTGCATTGTTAAATTCTTCTAGCAATCAGGTAACCAAATATGACATGGTAAAAACTGCAAACACACTATCAGTAACCACATCCAGAAATGATTCTTGGTAAGGCAACTTGCTAATGTTACCAATTTATCCACATAAAAAAGGCATAAAAGTTGCTGCATTCAATATTACAGTGCATTAACTGTTCAAAGAAAAAGACCAGGCCTAACTGTTCTACATACTTCTTCGTAGACGGGGCATCTAACTTGCAACACGGCTTGACTTCCTCGCCTCCATTTATATCCCTATCACACAAGGTTTTGCATGCTACTTCAAGCTGATGTGAATTCACTCCAAGCAACTTTAAGATTAAAAGAATATTCTTTGTATTTTATACACCAGTTGTCGGCATTGCCCGGTCTAACATGGTATTCCATCATTTCATCCACAATAACTTTTTTTGTCTTGACATCCATTAGAAATGCCTCAGTCATTAGGCACCCATCGGCAGGTACCGCCAACACTGATTTGTGCATCTCCAACGGAACTTGATTTCCATTTAGTTCAGATTTCTTGGTTCGAAATAGTACCGCCTTGAGCTGACCTAGGGTACCATCATCGTCTTTGACCACGCCGTCTCCATAATACGCCATAATGGAGCCATAAACCTGTAGAGAGACATCAGAGGTCGAACTAAATGTCAGCTCCACTGACGCATCTACTGCCTCTTTCAGTAGAATGTAATTCAAGCCCACGAGGCCAGCATTACTACTGAACTGAAGTGTCCCAGACTTCACTTTTCCTTGTCCGACCCAAAAATCTGAGAAGCTTACAACATGCGAGACATAGCAAATTTTATAATATCGATCTCTGTTCTTACTCAAAACCTGGACCAGAACATAAACCTCAATGAAGGACGATACGGGGACCGAATGAGGACAACTTGGGTCGCCAAAAGGAATGCAAGAACCATTGAAGGTGCCTACTGGATTATGCCATTCACGTTTGAAATACGTTACAAAACAACAATCGTTCTCATCAGACATCGTCCACCCATTCGCTCTTGCCCCAAGTGTATCAATGACCCACACGGTCCTAAATATATCGTATTCGTCAAGTGTGAGATCCTCAACATCCACAGTCATCAAAAATATTTCAAACTGAGAATTCAAATATTTAGACCTGATGTATATTATTGTAGACAGTGTATTATTTTTCAAAAGAACACCCAACATAAAAATTTCCTTTTGTGTGGTTGAAGTCATAGAACTTATGCACATACAGATCACTAAATGATGGTTTTGGCGCATGTTGCTCATTTTGTAAACAGTTAGTTAATAGCAATTATTTGTGAAAATAATGTTTGGGCCCTAGTCACTAAACATGGCTTTGTAGCCGGTTTGTGTCATTTCACAATAAAAGAAAGTGTGAAACTAGTTTTTTAAAACTGATTAAAAACCTAACAAAATTGTAAAATTTTTATAAATATTTTGAATTTATTTATATATAATATTTCATTACATATTACTAAATGAGCCACACTTTACAAGAAGTCGATTTTCAAAGGCGTAATGAAAAGGTACAATATTTTAAGCAAACAACCATATATTTTACTTAAATTCTATGAAATGAAACAAACTTAGCATAGAATATAGTTACCTAGTTTCAGCAAGCTCTCTACACGGTATACGTCTTTCAGATGATAAGATTTCTACCTGTGAGAAGCCCTGTACGAAAAGAAAGTTTAAAAGTAGTTATAAAATGTAAAATTGTGACCAACTTTGTTTTTTTATAGTAATAGTTTTGAAAAAAAAATAATCATGTCTATACTTTACTTCATAGTGAATACATGACCCAATTCAATAATAGTATGGTATTGTGACCCGGACCAATTTAAATTACAAAACTTAAACCAAAAAACTTATATTAAGCTCAACAGAATTTCAACAAACGAGTAAACTTGAAGAACAAAAGATAATCCCGCATAACACGATTCAGGTACGAAACAGAAAACAAAAAAGAGAATTAGAAAAAAACTGCTTGATAAAGGCCTACCGGAGCGATCCCTAAAAGATCAAAGCATTTGTCCATTACCACTTAAGCTGCCTTACACAGACCTAATATGGGCTCCTTGCAAGGCCGAACCTGCCAAAATAATCAAAACCATATTAATTTTATATAGTCAAATACTAATTTTTAGAAAATCAACTTAACTTCAAGGAAATATACCTTTCTATAGTAACTGGTAAATAACTTGGATAAATCGTACAGGTAATCGCACACAAAATTTGGAACTAAACCTGCACACGCCTTTTCTATAACCTGGAAAAGGAAATGATTCACATTAACAAAATTAGGAAAATCTATAAAACCACACTTCTACTTCATTATTTCATTTACATTTATGAAATGCCTTTCCATTGAGAGTATTCACCCCAACGTTGGTACCCAGTTAGAAACCCAAGCAGATTTATAATTGATATACTCGTTTGTGACATAATTCTCACATTTTCCATACCCTCTAGTATTGCTAGATATCATTTTGAATGTTTGCTTATCCTCAAGCATGAAACTAGATAACTTCACACATTCAAAAGCATATTAGAAAAAACTTTGTTTTGGAGTAACCTAGGAAAATTAAACAAAACATTTAATTGCAAACACTATCCTTTGTAACTTCAACAAAGGCATATGTTCAAAGAAGTATAAATGTTCATTAAGATATTCGAAGTGAACTGCACTAAATGAAATCCCAACTTACGTTCTTCCTTGCCGGTCAAGGCCTGTTTAGGGCCAAGAACAAGAAAGCAATAATAAAACTGAGGACGAGATACGAATGTTGTAACAACATTAAAACAAAAAGTCCTACCTCCTTTAATTCAAACCAAAATGTACCGCGAGGATTCTTGATAACGGAACACATTAAAGCTCGTGTGTTAAGTACATATCGAAATGTATTTCCTTATTTATTAGAGGATTCAAGATTTAAAAGCAATGATCAATTCAATATTCATCAAGCTTAAGAATACCTCATCATCATAAGAAGATTATAAGAATACCTCTTCATTCAGTATCTCATCAATATCAAAAATACATTCAACCAGTCTATGCCTTTTCAAGAATGAAAACCTATTAAGAACAAAAAAAACAAAACCATAAATATGAATAATTACAAAACTCAACCTAAAAGTAGGGTGCCTCTTTTATAAAACAAATAATATAGTCGGTGTTACATTGTTAATTTATTATATAAAAAATTTAAACTCAACCTAAAAGTAGGGTGCCACTTCATTATTTCGATCCTCAGATTATTGAAGATAATAAGGATAAAAAGCAAGATAAAAGCGTGAAATTCTTAATTGAGAGCACAAACAAAGAATCCCTCTCTAGAATACCCGGCATCCTCGGCTGATTATGTTACATCAATCCCGTTAAAGTAGTAATGGATTTGGGGCATGTTTTATCTTTAGTAGGTTAAGAAAAAGATATAATTTTATGTAAAAAATTAACAGGCCAAACACGTTGAAAGCTAGATTGCTTTATCAAAGGAAGTTATATTTGCAATAAAATATGTTTAGTAGTCACATTTTTTCGCAAAATAAAAATACAGAATACATGAACAATAACTTTACCTAGTTTAGAAACGGATGGATACCGAGGGAGATAATAATGCTGCCAACAGACAGAAAGCTCTTCATTCTGGGTTTCCAAATGAAACTTCGGTATCCACAACAAGCTAGTGCAGTCTCGGGATTTACTATTTCTAGCAGCCTGGGAAAAAAAACTATTCTGTCATATCTTTAATTTAGAAAGATATTATCAGTTTATGCGTAAGTATAGAAGTACAACATTAAAAACAATGTTGGATTTGCTCTCGTTTTAGATCAGGGGGTTATGTATACCATTATGTCGCGCCTATGCAACGTCAATGCCTACATACATCATTATTGAAATGTATCACTATTTATAAAATAAAGAGAAATACACATGCCTAGGCATTAGAACTAAAACCAGTTCGGAAAAGATATTGATAAAGCTGTTGATAAAGTTTATGGAAGTACATTCTTATAATTTGGCCTTCTTCAAAAATATTGTTTGATGGTGAAACGCCCGCATCAAGTATATCAATCCCTGAATACAAAAAAATCCGAGCGAGCGCGTCTTTGATAAAATCAGCTCGAAGCATATCAGCAGCAACAGGTATAAGTTGAGTGTTTGTTCGGGAAAGGAATACTGCTCTTGCTTCGCTTTCATATATTACCGGTGCACATGTGTCGATGCCATCATTAAACATCTTCTCTACCCTCTACAAAGAAAAAAGGTGTAGACAAGATAATTTAGGTGAGAACTTTAAAGTGTGTTTTAAAAGAGTTTGGAAAAGTAGAAAAAAAAATACCTTAGCTATCCAGGACCCGTGTAACTTAAAAGTTATAACACCAATATCATGTAATTGTATGGAGTGTTTGCTTATCATATCAGTGTTCTCAAATTCTAGTTCACGAATGATTTCCTACAATAATAAAATAAATAAGAGACCAAAACAGTGATACAATATATAGATTACATTTAAAATAAAATAAAAATCAGCATATTCAAAAGACATAATATTTAACAAGAGAAAACATGCTTCACCATTGCAATATCTTTTGGTTTTCTTTCATCAAAAAGATCTGGATTGTTTTTTCGTAGTTCCTCGCATATTTCGAATACATTGAAGCTGTAATAAGTATCAAATGTCAATTGCTCAAATTAGTCACAGAAGAAAAAAACTCAGATAACATACCAAAGAAAGTAAATTATTGCTTACCACACGTAGTCACCATATTTACGAGCTTCCCCGTCTAAAGGACGAAAGAAGGCATTGTTCTCCTTTAATTTAGGGAAACATCTTCTCAGTATTCGATCAAATATATGTTTGATTTTTGGAAATACCGAGGATCGATAATACTTCTGTATTACAAAAAAGACAGGCAGTGCAAATTTATAAGAACCGAAAATAGAAAGAAAAAAAGTTACTGTGTACATTAATAATGATAGACTTACTTCGTTTGGTGAGGGAGTGAAATGGTCCATTGTCGAAGTAGACATTTGCCTGGAAACAAATAAAAATGTAAAAACTTTGACCAAAATAATAATAATAAACTTATATAAGTCTCAAAATAAGCCATAAAAAATTAGGGCTTAGGCTTCCACTCTTCATACATCTTCGTGCTATTCGGAGTGGGATTATGAGCTTCGATTAGGATTTTTTCGATTGCGTTTTTGAGTTCATTATAGGCGACACTCAAACCCATTATACCATTCAAACCCTCTATACCTTCACTTATAGATGTATAAGTGTGAGTAAACCCAAAATTTTGAACCGAGGAAACGTGATGTTTCAAAAGAAAAAAACACCCACATAAATTTTATGTTACCTATCTATAAGAAAAAGAACCTCAATTTCAAACTTGGAACCAAATTAATAACATCGTACAAAAAAAACAAGTAATTCATTACTTAGTTTAATTTTTTATCAAACATTAAAAAAGAATTTAAAAAAAATAGGCACGTTGTGTTCTTCATCTAGTCTATTATATACCTTCAATCATCAATTAATAAATCAAAATATAAATCAATCATCAATTAATTGGATCAATAAATCAATAACGCAATATAAATCAATTATCAATCAATAAAAAGAACAAAAAGGTTTGCCGGTACATTGATAGGGTTTCTTGCTTGAGTGCTTGATTGTTGGAAAAAGGTTGAATCATCGGTCCGACTTTAGTCAGTAAATCAATCAACAATAACGCAAGATAAAGAAAAAGGCTGGATCAATATAAATCAATCAAAGTGCGATGGAACTCTAAAAGAGGACCAGAGTTTACATGGGAACGCGAAGATGAAATTCGTGCCAAATATCCTCATCTGTTTTCAATCATCTCTTCGAAATCCAATTAAATCTCGGGACGAGATTTCTTTAAGGGGTGGAGACTATAACAACCCACAATTTTCATAAATGTAAATATCCATCTATTAAGTTAGATGATGTACAATCTATCAGTTATATATGAACTCACCTTTTTCAGGGAAATTTTTCGCTTTATTACATTACATTACTTACTTTGCCAATATCTCAATGTGCAACATTTCTTGCATAACTAAAGTTAACGGGCTCAGGCAACCTACATATGACAATCCTATCTTCATATATGTCAAGCAATCATCATAATATATCAAGTCAATATCATAATATCATTTTTACAAAGTACATTATTCCTATAATGTACCATTCGCAATGTTATATCAAAACGGGCTTTAAACCATTATCAGATGCTTCTAAACCCTAATTCCATGAAGGATTAACATCTAAAGTGAATGCACAAGCTACTAAAGCATATGTACAAGCAATATAACATCTCATTTGAAATATAAAATCTCTTCAACTCAAAGTACAAATCTCTAAAAGCTCAATGTACAAGTCATTAAGCATGATCTCTAAAATAGCCGTTTTACCTCCGTTTTCATTCTAATTTCTTCACCACCACTTATGTACAAGCTACTACACTCATTCTACAATGTATAAACCCTAAATATTCTATTCATAAGCTTTCATATATCTTTTTATACTCAAAACCCTAATTCAAAACCCTAAACCCTAAAACCAAGCTAGTTTCTAAACCATGACTCGTTTCTTCGTTTTTATCCATTGTAAACCTAAACCAATACTTAAATAAGTTATAATAACATAAATTACAACATTCTCAATCACTTTCCATCATCATTTCACCATATTAACAACAATGTACAAGAAACAAAGCTAGAAAACCCTAATTGTGCCCTAATTGTAACTTTGACCCGTTTACTTATTTTCTACCCATTTTAACCTAAACCACCTCTCAAATTTTGATTATAATCCTTAATATAAGCCTTAGGATCAGTAACCTATCATTCCTAATCAAATGTACATGAATTACAAGCTAGAAAACTCAACCCGAACCCTTATGAACCCTAAATGAACCCGAAATACAAACCCTTGCAAAATGACCCATTCTAACTATTTTCCTTGCAACCAAGCACCTCCATGACTAAGCTACTTCATTCCTAAGAAGCTTACAAGCACCTCTCTTCAAAATATCTTCCATTTATATTGTATAAAATTCATCACATGCTTCTTGTTCTTTCTTTTCTAGCCGCGGCAAGCAACAAGAGAAACAACACATCAAAGCTAGTTTTCTAGCTTGTACACCTGAATTTATAGCTTTTACACATCCCCTACTAGACCTAATATGTGTCAAGATCAAAAACTAAGCCTTGCTTACTCACCTCCCTTGAATTCTAGTATAAATAGGACCATATAACTTCATTAATTCTCATCCCCCACTCTCTTATCTCATACCCATTATAGGCAGCAATCCTTTGCTCTATTAAGTGTTAAGAAGGTCTTAAGAAGTATCAAGTTCAGAAAGGAAGCAAAAGAAACCAAGAAACGAAGCCGGGTAAGTCATTATTTAGGCGTACGAAGCCGGAATAGTCCAGATTCCGACCCGGTTTCTAAGCATAAGTTTAAGACCAGGTTCTCTAAGCTTGTTGTGATCTGCTTTATTAACAATATAATGTTCATATGATCTTGCTAAAATCATAATATAAAGCTTTTGAACTCAAAAACCTAAGTGTCATGCCTTTTTGATCTAAAAACCGTACACCCGAAACCTAATTTCCATGTTTTTAATTAAAACTTATGAGTAAACATGTAAACTATTGTTATAATCTATCCTAATAAGTTATTATAATGTTTAAAATAAGTGCTTTGATAAGTCATGAAAAGAATTTAATTCTTATAACCCGCGCGTTTTCATTTTGAAAACCCTAATTTGCAGCCCGTTTTACTTCCTAGCTTAACGAATCATTAATTTAAACTTGCGTTGTGTTAAATCTTCATATTTTAGTTTATTATAAACTTATAATGTCTATTGAATATGAAATATTAAAATAAGCATGCATGCAATTTAGACATGTTTTGTAAATTATAATCCTTGCAGGGGTATATATCGTAATTTTGAGAAAATTATACTAAAAGGACTAAAAGTGTCATTTTATTAAAGTTATAACTACATGGGTCTATTATGTCACTTTAAAGTACATGGTTTACTTGGTATATCTTTTTAAACTTGAGGGACAAAAGTCGTTAAAAAAAGTTGCAACAACTTAAGGGTATATTCTGCCACTTTTCAAACTCAAGGGTCTAAAATGTAACATTCTGAAAAAATATAAAAAACACAATTCAAAACATTACCAGAGCATAACTTTATTTAACGATTTGACGTGCTATAACATTTCACGATATTGAATAAAATGCTTTAAACTGCTTATGATCATGTCCACGGATTCATATATTACAACAATACTAGGGAGCTTATTAATTAAGGAGTTTTATCTGGGGTATTACGTTCTGGACTGCGTTGTTAGGTTTTTGATTTTAAAAGTGCCTAGCTCTCAAACGTTTACTGAATGACTTCAGAATTATGATGGCTCATCCGAACGGTTGTGTTTATGATCATTTTAATATCCAGAAACCGACATCGATGTAAAAGTCTTAATATTCAAGCAAACTAAGACTTGACATATATTACCCCAAGTTGCCCGTGACGAAGCCGTTACTTTTTTTTCATATCATTTGCTATCAATTTCCCTATAACTGTTTCTGGTTGGGTTTCATAGCCTCGCATTTTCTATATTTCTAATGTTTTTTAAACCCGCGAGGGGGTACATGCTAATAAACATGAATGCAATTATTTCTGTTTGTTATTTTCAATTTCTATTGCCTAAAGAACTGCTTTGCCTTTAAGTCCCCATAATCATGAAAAAACGTTTAATTACTTTCTCCGTAGTAAGCGGCGAAATGATGTGAATAGATCTATTTAGCTGGACTCCCCCGTTGGTTGTCCAACTTACGTGTAAACCATGCACATCATTAGAAATTCGTAGGGTTATTTTGGCAAAGGTACCCGCAGGGGGCTATACACGTATCACATACCCTAAAGGCTTCGGATTCATGAGCAATGGCCAATAATAAAATATGTTTTCAATACGGGTCTGTATATCAATAACCAAATATATCGCAGTTGCATTCAAATTATTTTACTGGAAACCTATAGATTTCACTCAAACTTTGGTGATATTTGCATGTTTTATTCAAAGTAACTAAATGGATAGAGTGGCGAGGACATGAAGATGGAAAAACCATTATCCATTCACATTTTGTAAATAAAATGTTGGGACCACCTCCTTTTGTAAAAACTCTGATTGAAAATAATATGAATGATAACTAATTTTCATAAACGTCTCTTTTTGATTACGTTTCTATGATTATGACTGTTGTTACCTTTGAAGTATTACCCAGATAGCTTCCGGGCTATATGTTGAAAATGGGGGTCGTGTATGTCTCGCGTATGACCGAAGTCACCCTAATTAGTTTTAGGTCGTATGAGTATTAAGCACTGTGATAACTAATATCGTATTAATTCTATTATAGCTACATCACCATCTAATTGTATTTGTGAAAATATATTTAAATCGTAGTTGATATTCTTAATAACCATGTATTTGTACTCATATATTAGTATAAATAGGTCTCAGGATCGCCTTTGTAAAATTACTAATTTATAAAATTTAAAAACATGTATATAAATATTATTTAAGTGATTCTAAAATAATGTATTTCCACAATTTTTTTATTTAAAACGAACCAACACTATTCATGTCAGGGAAATAGTGCACAAGTTATTAAATAGTGCGTATCTTTCGCGTTTTAATCTCGGTTTTGTACGTTCTTTATGATGTCCCGGTTTCGTTAAATTTACGAGATGTATTAATATATTACCCCATTTTTATATTTTTATCCACACTGATGAACAATTATTTTTTTACTGTTCATACACTTTATAAAGTTATTTTTATAACTTTTATTTAATCGTAAACTTGCAATAACTTAACTCCTTCGTTATTGGATCAATTTTTATGTTTCATAGTGTTTTAAAATCATTTTAAAAATATGTACTTTCTGTGAAAAGTATTCACCTATTTTCATCAGATATAAAGTATTAAAGTTTTTATAAATTATTTTTTAAAACACTTTGTATTGAATATCTTGTAACTCCGTATATCCCTCCCCTTCATTTAATTTCGGTTTTCGAGTTTCTTTACATATTCAGAATCGTCATGGATGTACATATTTTTATAAATATAAAATCAATGTTTTTAAGATTTAATTTGAAACCGTAGGTTTTTGTATATTTCATGATTTATTTTATAAACTTTATAAATAAACTTTTCAAAATCCAATTTATATATACTTTTTTTAAATAATCAACACTTGTATAATGTATGGTCTTCCTTTCTAACATGTTTTTAACATCATAATTAACTTATGGAAAAATTGTACTTTTGAAACAATGATTCAAGATCTAAAAATCCATTTTATACATTTATAACATTTCCTAGATGGTGTTTATATATAAACATTATATAAACATAAAATCACAAATGTTAATGAGTGGTTGGGTTTTTATATGACCTTTGAGATTGATTGTATGATGAAGAGTAAAAAAAGTTCTAAACCCTAGTTTTAGAATCAAAAGACCCAAGCTTTCCAAACTAGATAACCCCTAACTTTCCAAGAAACCCTAAAATCTTGAACTTTCTTGATTTAAAACCCATGTAAATGGCTATAAAACCAAAACTTCAATACACCTTAGAATATCTTAGGTGTGATACTAGAACAATTGAATACTTGCTAAGAAAAATTGTATGGATTGTTTGTGGGTGTTGTATGTGAGCCGTGGGCTAGGGAGGACAAAGAGAGAGTTTTGTGTTAAGTTTTTGGTTAAGGAATTGTATGTGTGTGTTATCTTACTAGTCTTGCCTTTATATACTACTAAAAATGAGTGCAACATATTATTAGGAAGACCAAGACCTTGGTTGGACAAGATGAGTGAAACAAGGAGATTATTGGTCAAAAACACTAGTTATGGCTAGGTTATAATGAGTCTAGGTTTGTACAAAGACCTTAGTTGGTTCATTGTGTGCTCATTGTCCCCTAAGGAGCACATAAGCCACAAAAATTATGTGAGGAAAGGACTAGGATAAGTCTTGCCATTTTATTTTATAATTTTAGTGATACTTGAAGTTTTAGGATGTATAGGTCAAGTGTAGGAATGAATACTTGTAGCATTTGGTTTTGAGTTGGTTTCTTGTAAGTGTAATCCGGCTAAAATGATAAACATGGGTAAAGTTTTATAAAACTCTGGGTATTGGGTATAAAAATAGGTATTTGTTGAAGCGTAGATAAGTTTTGGTGGTTCCGTGAATGCCTAAATGTATTTTATCGCAAAACGCAAACCCTTTACGCATCCAATAAAAATAAAATATGAAAACTTAATAATTATCCTCCAAATAATTATATAACACTTGGTTGACGTAAAATTTTAATTGTTTGTTACTGTTTTACGTTGGATGATAAGGTTAGTTTCGACGAATTCTAACTATATGATGAGAATTAAAAACAACGCGTACGAGACTAAAAATAAATAGTTGAATATTTATTGATGTAAAATGGTGCAAAAATGTGAATTGTTACAGTCTCCACCTGTTAAAATAATTTCGTCCCGAAATTTGGTTTGAGTTGCCTTCCAGAGCGGTGTTTATGAAAAGGCGTGGGTAATATTTTTATACGTGAACAGTGACCCCAACAGTCACTCCCTCCTTTTAAATACCAAATTTTTATCCTCCATTTCTCCATACAACACTAAATCTTTCACTTAAATCTTCTCTTATCCAACCCTCAAAAATGTTGCATATCATTACACTCTTGGCGATGGCGAGCACGATAGCACTCGGCATTTATCTTGCCTACATCCCATACGAAGAAGAATTTTAGTATCTGGCCTTTATTCTAGCAATTCTCGCGCCCATCATCGTCCTTGCTATTGGCGTGGATCTATTTTGGAAGGAATAGATATTATTGTTAGGGGAGGGTTGTAATAAAAGTTGTATTTCCTTTTTGTTCTTATGTAATCTTATTTCTAAGATAATAAACGGATGTTGTGGCAACAATTTTGATTTGTTATTTTCATTTATGTCCTTCGAATATTTCGTTACCACGCTTGGTAACTCGCTTGCATTCCCTTTTAAATTGCTTTAACTTGAGCGTTCAAGATTTGTAATGTTGGTTTAATATTTATTGTTACGACCAAGGCCCGACTTCTAGTAGGCTTATTTGTTCCTTTCGGCTTAACGCGTTAGTTATAACATTTTTCTTAGGGTGATAACAAATTTATACATATGGTGGTGTCGTAACTACTAAGCTCTATGGTATTACGCAGACGTTGAAAATGGTGAATCGGTATATTCCTTAATGGCAAGTAAACTTGTTAATGGATCGTCCTAGGGTGACTAGGGATGCGTCTTGACTTTTGGAAATAGGATTTTGTATAGAATGATGTCGATTTTATATAGTAAGGTGGTGTAAGAGTTTACTTAGTTATTATGATTATTAGTTTGGTTCCTTGAGATAAATACATTTTATGAATACGCACACAAAAATTGATATAAATAGAAAATTGTTTCTTGACAAGAAGTTTTAAGGTGACTACTCTCAGCATGGCATGGTACTTTCCTGAATTATACATAGTTGATCAGGCCATGTATAATTGAGGACTAGCGATGCATTGCTCATTTTTGTCAAAATAACGTTATGATTTCATGATATTTGTGAGAGTAGTTTGCAAGAGTAAATAAGGAATTTAAGTTAATATTGACGAAATTTTCATAATACGATAATTTGATAGATAATTTGGAATCGTTCAGTACAACGAAAATTTAAGAGGAAGTACAATGCGAATTTTTAAAGGACATAAAGTCTATGATAGTTCTGACTTAAGTTTTACTAGGTAATAGGTCTCTCATTAGATGTTGATGTTAGATGTTGTGTCGCAAGAGTCTCCACGAGCTTTTCCTTTCCAGTACTCGTCCACACGTTTCTGAAACTTCACTATTGGACAATTACTCTTGTGGTGTCCCAGACCTCCACACCCATAACAGATAACTTTAGCTTTCTTTCTTGACACTACGGACCTTTGTTTCGCTCTTGGGACTGGGATCTTACAATCTCTTGCTTGGTGACCCCTCCGTTTGCAATTGCCACATTTTTCTGCACATTGGCCAATGTGGTGAAAATTACACCTGTTACACAATGGTAGATTTCCAACATAGTCTTCCTTGTTGCTTAGCCTAACAGTGTGTGCTCTAAACACCTAATGCTCTTTGTTTTGTTGTTGGCTAGAGTTTCCATTGTGGTTACCTTCCCATTTCCTTTTGTTACTAGCATTCCCTGCTACTTTGTTTTCCTGCTGTTTGGTCTGGTTTATTGACTTATAGATAGCAATAGCCTCGATAGCATTAGCCACTCGCTGGGCTACAATCTATTTAATTTCCTCAACGCTCATCCCTTGATTTGTAGTTGTCATTGTTCTTCAAAATTAGAGGAGTAATAAAATAAGATTAGTTTAGTTATCTAAGTCGTGTTCTGAAGGTGAAATGTTGCGAGATGATATCTTAAAGTTGTGTAAGAGTTTTTGGACAATCGCTTTATTCGCAATGTTTTGAGAATGTTCTAGTATTCATATAGATAACCCTTATATAAATAATCTGTAGAGTATGTATGAAAGAATGTAAACACAACTTTGTATATATAAGCAAGACCCTTATAGTAATATACGTACTATAATATGAATACGTATATGAATCATGTAAGCATCTAGTATGACCAAGTAATGCAACAAACAGTGTGTATGTCTTGTTAAAACCCTTTTATATGATGCAATGTTTGTAAAACGGTTATAGTCTAGGTAAAATGTAACCTAATTCTCTATAACATTTGCTCTTGATACCAATCTGTAACACCCCCAAAAATAGGTCACAACGGGATGTGTTTCCGAGAGCGTTACTTCATAATACAACATCACAAGATGTGAGAGAATGACCTCTAACTGTGTCGTTTGAAAAGAAATCTTGAATTATTTAGACTCCAATGCACATTACATAAGCCAAGCATCTAATTCACCTGAGAAAAACATGCTTAAAAAGTGTCAACATAAGGTTGGTGAGTTCATAGGTTTGTTTAAGTATAAATGTTGAACCAAAGTTGTGTATGATTATTGTATCCCATACAATAGTCACAAAAAGTTAAGTATAGATAGACCACCATTGTTCGAAGTATGTATTGCCACTTTATTCAAGGCAACGTAAATATTCATGTGTGTATAAAACAATGATTACGATTACGATTCAAGGCAATGAAACCACGGCTCAGACTTGGGTGTATGCCACTTTATTCAAGGCACGGTAAAAGTTTACGCTCATGTATGTGTAGTTTCGTACATCGACATGTGTAGAATACTAGTAATCTTATGATCAAACCAAGAACAAGAGTGATTGTCACACCCTAATAGATCTTATTATAACATTCGCGCTCACCCTCCAGGTAATTCACAGTTCAATCCGCTTAAGCTAATCCGTAATCATTTGGGTAAAAGTAAAGTAATGTCCTTGTTTTCAAAAATAAAGTGAAACAAGGAATGCATTTCGTCCCAAAATAAGTAATTGAGTATGTAGATCAGTTTGTAAAACGAATTGTAACTGCACATGTAATTAATTCAAACCAATCACGTAAATGAAATTGGTAACAAGCATGTTCTCACCCCAAAAGTTGTAAAGTATATGTAAAACAAGTAAAACGTGGGACTATAAACTCACCTCGAGTGAATGGATGGTTAATGGGTATCAAAGGAGTGTATACGTCTCGCGTATGACCGAAGGCAACCTAATTAATTATAGGTCGTATGAGTACTAAGCACTTTGAATAACTAATACCGTATATAATTCTATATAGCTAAATCACCATCTAATTGTATTTGTGAAATAATATTTAAATCGCAGTTGATAAATAATAACCATGTATTTGTACTCATATAATCGTATAAATAGTTCGATCGCCTTTGTAAAATAATATTTATAAAATTTAAAACATGTATAAATATTATTTAAGTGATTCTAAAATGTTTCGCAATTTTTTTATTAAAAACGAACCAACACTATTCATGTCAGGGAAATAGTGCACAAGTATAAAATAGTGCGTATCTTTCGCGTTTTAACTTTGTTTTGTACGTTCTTTATGTCAACGGTTTTATATTAAGAAGATGTATTAAAATATTACATTTTAATATTTTTAACCCACTGATGAACATTAGTTTTTACTGTTCATACACTTTATAAAATTATGTTTATAACTTTAATTATCGTAAACTTGCAAATAACATAACTTCTTCATCATTGATCCAATTTTTATGTTTTTTAGTGTTTTGAAATTCTAAAAATATGTACTTGCCGTGAAAAATATTCACCTATTTTTATCAGATCTAAAAAGTATAAAGTTTTTATAAAATTACTTTTATAAAAACGCTTTTTATTGAAATCTTGTAAACTCAGTATCTCATTCGTTATAATTCGGATTTTCGAGTTCTTTACATATTCGGAATCGTCATGAGATGTACTATTTTTATAATAAGAGAATCCATCTTTTAAAATTCGAATTTGGACAGTAGGTTTTTGTATATTTCATGATTTATTTTATAAACTTAATAAATAAACTTTTCAACAATTAATTTATATATACTTTTTATAAATTAATCAACACTTGTATAATGTATGTTCTTCCTTTCTAACATGTTTTTAACATCATAATAACTTATGAAAAATGTACTTTGAACCATGATCAAGATAAAAATCAATTTTATACGCTTATAACATTTCCTAGATGGTGATTTACTATATAAACATTATATACACATAAAATCACAAATGTAAAGAGTGTAGGGTTTTTAGATGACCTTAAGATGATGTATGATGAAGAGTAACAAGTTCTACACCCTAACTTAGAATCCAAACCCAAGCTTCCAAGACTAGAAAACCCTAATCTTTAAAAAAAACTAATCTTGCACTTTCTTGATTAAACCTATGTAAATGCTAAACCAAGCCTTCAATACACCTTAGAATATCTTAGGTATGATACTCGAACACTTGAATATTTTCTAGGAAAAATTGTATGGATTGTTTGTGGGTATTGTATGTGAGCCGTGGGCTAAGGAGGACAAAGAGAGAGTTTTGTGTGAAGTTTTTAGTTAAGGAATTATATGTGTGTGTTATCTTACTAGTCTTGCCTTTATATACTACTAGAAATGAGTCCAAGATATTTTTAGAAAGACCAAGACCTTGGTTGGACAAGATGAGTGAAACAAGGGATTATTGGTCAAAAACACCAGTCATGGCTAGGTTATAATGAGTCTAGGTTTGTACAAAGTCCTTAGTTGGTTCATTGTGTGCTCATTGTCCCTTAAGGAGCACATAAGCCACGAAAATTATGGGAGGAAAGGACTAGGATAAGTCTTGCCATTTTATGTTATAATTCTAGTTATACTTGAAGTTTTAGGATGTATAGGTTAAGTGTAGGAATGAATATTTGTAGCATTTGGTTTCTAGTTGATTTCTTATAAGTGTAATTTGGCTAAAATGATAAACATGGGTAAAGTTTTATAAAACTTTGGGTATTGGGTATAAAAATGGGTATTTGTTGAAGCGTAGACAAGTTTTGGTAGTTTCGTGAATGTCTAAATGTATTTTATCGCGAAACGCAAAACCTTTACGCATCCAATAAAAATAAAATATGGAAAGTTAACAATTATCCTCCAAATAAATATATAACACTTGGTTGACGTAAACTTTTAATTGTTTGATGCCCGTTTACGTTGGATGATAATTTTTAGCTTACACGATTTAACTATATGATGAGAATTAAAAGCAACGCGTACAAGACTAAAAATAAATTGTTAAATATTTATTAACGTAAAATGGTGCGAAAATGTGAATTATTACATAAATGGTAATTCATAAAGTGTAACACGTGTTATTAGTGTATTATTAGGTCTGTGTTTAGGTCTAATTAGTAGGCCCACTTATCATTTTTCAAAAAGAAAAGAGTTATGCTAATTCAGCCTAAAGTTGTACGTGACACATGTCCTTTGATACGTGTGAAAACACATATCCTTTTTTATATCAAAAATGTTCCATAAATGACAAAATTGTGCTTAAAATGCTTGTATATTGCTTGTTTTGTCTTTGTGATTGTGTAGGTACGGATATAGCAAAAATCACAAGAAAACGGTCAAAATCGGACAAACACGTACACGGGAACGGAATTAAGTGTGCAAAAGCCGGGAGAATGCTATCAAAGGTCAAAAAAAGTCAACAGTGGTCAACCACAAAAAGACAAAACCCAAAATTCCCAAATCAGTCCCTCAAAGAAAACCAAATTACAAAAATAAACGAAAAACATAAAAATTTCTAGAAAAACCGGCGCACTTTTTCCTAAGTATGATGGGCTCATACTCAAACCCAGAAAGCCATCGTACTTTTCTTAAAGTACGCCGTACTTATCTATCTTAACAAAAAATAACCTATTAACCATTTATTCTTATTTTTCTATATATAATAAAATTTAAATATATCCGATACTATATAATATAAAAAGTATAAATTATAAAATATAAAAGGTATAAAATAAAAATTATTAAAAAATACAGAAATATAGATAAAAATTATTTACTATATTTTTGAAGATTTATCCTATTAGCATTAATTATATAAATAAATAAAAAATATCTTTAGCAAAAATATTAACGTATGTATTATAAACCATAATCCTGGGAAAAACAACTAGTAATCTAATATTATTAACAAAAAAAAAAAAAAAAAGAAATTAAATAAAAATTTATTAACAAGGTTTATAAGATTAAAACTATCCAAAAAGAATTCATCAAGATCAACTGACTCAAATCTTCAACCCAACATCATATCGTTAATGAATTTGTCATCATAAATATACCTGAAGAGGATGTCAAAACCAAACAAAAGATTCTTGATACTGATGATCAACCTATGTGGAAAGTGCTAAGACTGTAGCACTGACTCCTAATTCTGTAATTGTTCGGACCGTGTTGATGAAACTTCTGTTATCAATAGTTACCCATTTGAAAATGATTTTGGAAAATAAATTCGATGGTCAATTGCGGGCCGATCTGCATGACCATATCCGCGAATTCCTCACAATTTGTGACATGTTCAAATATGGTGAAACTCAAAGTGAAGCTGTCAAGCTTTTGATATTTCCCTATTCCCTATCCGATAAAGCTAAAACCTGGTTTAACGAACTTAATGAAGAGTCTATAACATCGTGGGATCATATATGAGAGAGTTTTTTATAGGAGATTTTTCCCACCTTCGTTATTATGACGAACTTTTACTTGAATCAGAAATTTCTTCAAAACGTATTTGAAATTATAAACTGAATCCTAGTTACGGGATGTAAAATACAATGCTTCGAAAATGCCTATGGGCATTGGTATGACCAAAAGGAGAAATATTCGAATATTCTATTTTTAATACTTATAATGTCTAAAAACTTTATTTATATTTTTTTGACCTCTCAACGTTTTGATTATAGACCAAAATGTAAAACGTTACGAGTAAAATTAATTAAACCTTTACAAATTATTAATCGTTTAAAACTTCCCATTTCTAAGATTAGGTGATCACTTCAGGTATGAACCAACAAATCATTAACGCATGATTAGTGGACAAGAAATATTTTTATCCATTTCTATATATTTTTACAAAAGATTTTTACAAAATTAATTATACAAAATATTTTCTAATAAAGAAAAGTTTTATTAAAACATAAAATTGAAATTTAAATTCCCCCCCCCTAAACGGAAGCTTCTACACCAGATACAACATTCCCCACAAAAAGACAAAAAAGGGAGCGGAGTCTAGGAGGCGGCCCTCTTATAGGCCTGGCAGACCCCTTATATATATGGGACTGCCGGGACCGCCACCAGTTACCGTTGGTTTTTTCTGTCTATAAATACTGGTCCACCCCTTGTTGAAAATCAGACCTCTTTGCATGAATTTTCTCACGCTTCTTTCTCTCTCTAAAAACCTTCTCTTCTATCATAAAGATATTAATCACTAACATCTCTTGATTTTGTTTCAAGTGATCTAATCTCTTTTTCTCATCTCTTCCCTCTCATTCAAGTGCTAAGAGAAGAACACTCGTATTCGTCATAGAAATGATAGTTGTTAATTAGTGATCTCTCCTCTTTCTTCTAAGTACCAAACCTCCATTGTATTTATCTTTGTCTTATTTGTGTAGATTTAGATATTGCGATAGATCTGATAGTGATAGATCTTGTGAGGTGTGTATATCTGTTGATAGTGTGGCAATTTTCAAATCATAGCCCACCACTTAGATTGTAATATTTAGAGATCTATTAGAGATCTTTGATTCTGTTACCCTACTCCTTAGCTTTCTTCTAGATTGAGCTAGAGTTTCTTTAGATTTGCTTAGTATTCCTCACCCCCCCACCCCACAACTTTTTAGATTTTCAGAATCTTGATTTAGAGAGTTATTTCAACACTTAACCCCCCTTAGGAGTGGTTTTAGCTAAGATTAGACTCGACATTTAGCTTTGTGTCAAAATATAACGTAAGCGACGTGATGTAAACGGTTTTTCTCGCCTAAAGGGAGCTTGTTATCATAGTGAAAATTCGAGTCGGATACTCAGGGAGTGGTAGTTAGGGCGAGAAGGTGATGCTTCGTAGCCGAGCCTCTATAATTCTTGTGTCTTGGTTTGGTTATTTCTTTCCTTTCTATCTCTTTACATGATTATTGTTGTTATCTAGTTTTTGTTTAGATTGGTATTGCTCTGTTTATATTGTTGAGTTGGTTAAAATTATTAACTGGATCTAAACTGTTTTGATTAGCTAAATAATCCACCCAAACCGAAAGAAGACTCTGTTCACTCAAACATATTATAAATACTAAAAAGTTTTTAAAATGTTAAAAACAAACGTGTAATACATTCAACCCCCCTTCTTAGAACAAACATCCACACAACCCCCCATTACCCCCTCCCCCCATACCCCCACTTTTCACAATTGTATCAGGAGCAGGTCACTTAGATTTTTAAAATCTACTGTTATTTTAAAGCTTGGATTGATCTATGGATTCCGACAAATATCTAGAAGGGCAATCTATGCAAAGACCACCACTCTTTGAAAGCGATAGTTTTATTTATTGGAAATATAGATTCGAGACATATATTAAATCAAAGAGGAGTGACATTTTAATTTGCATTTTCCGACTCGACGACGTTCCCATCATGTGTGATAACAAAGGCGCGATTGAGCTTAGCAAAAACCCGGTGCAACACTCTCGTACCAAACACATCGAAATACGTCACCACTTTCTTCGTGATAATGTCCAAAAAGGACATATCTCAATCGAAAAAGTGCCGCCCGTCGACAATATTGCTGACATCCTTAATAAACCTCTTAAACGTGAATCATTTAACTATCTACGTCTTGGTTTAGGAATGATGGAACACATTCCATAAATCATCTTAGTCCGCTTCTGTTTCTTCTGTCTCAATTCTAGTCTGTGTTCCATTCTATGTCGTGACAACTTGAATACTTCATCAGAAGTACTTTAAGCATTTTTAATTCACGAAATGCAAATTAAAATGTCACTCCTCTTTGTAAAAATTTTGTCAAAACTGGATGTCCAAAACTTGTTTATTTTACTTGAATAGCCAAAAATGGTTATTTACAATGCATTGCCAGAAAAAAAAAAAGAATATGAAAGAAATTTCCATGTGTAAACGGCAAAAAGAAATTTGGAAAACTTTGTTAATCACCCATCAAGGTAATAAGCCAAGTCAATGATATAATTAATAGATCTTTTTTTTTTTTTTAATATCGACCTTTTTGTTCAACAATATGAACAATTCGTCATTTCCGAAGAAGAGATAGTGCTTTTGCAAGATTTAATACTATTATTACTAGTCTTAAAGCTCTTGATGAAGGTTATTCTAGTAAGAACTACGTAAGGAAGTTTCTTAGGGCTCTACATCCTAAATGGAGAGCAAAGGTTACGACGATTGAAGAGTCGAAAGACTTAACGTCACTATCTCTTGATGAACTTATCAGGAACCTCAAAGTTTATGAAATGATCATCAAGAAAGATTCTGAAATAGTCAAAGCAAAAGTTGAAAGGAAATCTATTGCTAAAGAATCTAGTGATGAAGAGTGTTCGACTGCTGGTAGCAAAGACGAAGAGTACGCCATGGCGGTAAGAGACTTCAAGAAATTCTTTAAAAGAAGAGGTAGATTCGTGAGACAACCTCGGAACGGACAAAAAGACCGCTCCAAGAATCGTGATGAAAAGATCGGTTAAAAGTGATAGAAAATGCTTTGATGACGGCGACCCAAATTATTTATTGGAGAATGTCCAAACCACCAAAAGATAAGAACCAAAGAGCTTTTATCGAAGGCTCTTGGAGCGATAGCGGTGAAGAAGATGATGCGAAGGTCAAAGATGAAACGTGTCTTTATGAATTATTTAACTAATGAATCAGTGTGGTATGTTCCGAAGAATCTTACTTAGTATGAAAAAAATCATCAATTGATGATTTAGCTTTAGACAATGAATATGATAAGTTATGCAACATGAGTCTAAAGATAATCACTAAGAACAAAAAGTTAAAAGCTACTAGAAATAGTCTAGAAAACAAGCTTAGAGAATTAAAAGATAAATTATCCACACTCTAGAAAAACAAGGGAGTTGATCTCGATTGTGCAAAGTGTCATACGCTTAAAATTGAGAATGAAACTCAAAGAAGTTTTTGAAGTCAATAGATTAAATAAATTTGAAAAGAGTACTCATTGCTTAAATGAAATATTAAGTAGTCAAAAACCCTCCGGTGATAAACTTGGTTTAGGGTTTAATTCGTTTGAAGCATCATCTAGTAGAACTAAGGAAATAAAATTTGTGAAAGCTCAAAAAAAGGTATCCTCTGATGGAGGTCCCATAAATATGGGCGGCCCCCAAAGTGCCCAGGTGGCCCCTAAAATAATTATGGGACCGCCACCAGCAATGCCTGAATCTGAGAAAAGTGTGTCTTTTCAAAAATCTATTTTAGATCCTAGACCAAGACACATAATTGTAAACAAAGTCGAAGTTCTTGTTGCTAGTGACAATGAAGTTAAACAATTCTATAAGCCATTGTCAAAGCATGGAGTTGGATTTTTGAAACCAAACTTTAGATAAAAAAACTCCACCTCCTAGAAGAGTCAATAATAATTATCCTCGTGCCAAAACACCGCAACCAAAGGGATAACATTGGGTCGACAAAATCGACCTCATGGCTTTCCCGTAACTTGGAACAACTTCGTAACTTGGAACAATTTCCAACGTCAAAGTTCTATGCCATGGGAAATGTGTCTTCCATTCCCACATCCCAACCAATTGCATCAAATGCAATGGATGTTTAGCACTAACACCTTTGGACCCATGAGATACTAGGGACCAAATGTTTAAGTTATTGCACTATATAAATAGATATGCCTTGGAGTCGACTTGGAACCCGATGAGTGGATAAAGGATAGCGGATGCTCTAGACACATGACGGGTAACCGAAAGCTCTTCTCAAGCTACAAGGCATACAACAAAGGTAATGTCATTTTTGGTAGCAATCTTCGTGGTAACATCATTGGCAAAGGTACAATTTTGAATGACTCTCTTAAAATAGATAATGTAGAACATGTAGATAAATTAAGATTTAACTTGTTAAGTATATGACAAATATGTGATAATAAGTATAAAGTAACTTTCTCTGAACATGATAGTAAAATCACTAAGGATGGTAAGGTCATAGGTAGAGGTATTAGGAAGAAAGGCTTGTATGTGATGAAATTAGGAAATAAGCCTAAAGACCAAATTTGTCTAGCAACGATTGATGAGAACTCTACATTGTGGCATAGGAGATTAAGTCACGCTAATATGCGTCTCATTCAATCGTTGGCATCTAAGGATTTAGTTAGAAACTTACATAGGCTTAAGTTTGATCTACATTTTTATGATGCTTGCAAAATTGGAAAACAAGCTCACGCTAGTCATACAGCTAAGAATATGGTCTCAACGACTAGATTCTTAGAACTCCTTCATATGGATCTTTTTGGTTCGTCCGCCGCATAAACGGAGGAACCAGCTACACCTTAGTCATAGTAGATGACTACTTTTGGTATACTTGGACAAGATTTCTTAAGGACAAAATCGAAGCCTTTCATCAATTTGAAATATTTAGTAAGAAAATTCAAAACCAAATAGGATGTACAATTGTGTCAATAAGAACCGACCACAGTAGGGAATTTGATAATGAGGTGCAATTTGGAGAGTTCTGTAATGCTAATGGAATTACACATAACTTCTCAGCTCCACGCACTCCTCAATCAAATGGCGTGGTTGAAAGGAAAAACAGGACACTTCAAGAAATGAGTAGGACTATGTTGAATGAGCAATATTTACCACAAAAGTTTTGGTGTAACG
>BQNB010016123.1:0-72111 GCA_026074375.1 Tanacetum coccineum
GTAAACTTACTGAAATCATCTGTGACAACTAGGCAATACATTTTCTTCATAAGGCTTTTTACAAATGTTGGACCAAACAAGTCCATATGCAACAAATGTAAAGGAAGACTGATTGAGTTCTCTGTTTTGGATGAGGCTATAAATGTAGCAGATGAGGCTGTCAATGAGGAGATGGATAACAGTTTGGAAAGGGCTGCCACTACTGCTACTGGCTTAGATGCAGAGCAGGATAAGGGTAACATCAATAAGACCTGATCCAAGGCAACACTTAATGAACCAAGTTCCTTAGGAACTAGTTCAGGTAGTGGTCCCAGGCGCCAAGAAATCATGGGGGATACAATTGCTCAGACTAGGTCTGAGAATGTATCTAAACTTTCTAATGATCTACTGCTCGCAAGAGATAACACACTTCAAAGTGGTGAGGATAGACTAAAACTTGAGGAATTAATGGCATTATGTACAACTTTACAATCAAGAGTTCTTGCTTTTGAGACTATAAAGATCACTCAAGCTACTGCTATTGAAAGTTTGAAAAAGAGAGTCAAGAAGCTAGAGAGGAGAAATAAGTCAAGAATTCATGGACTTAAAAGATTATACAGAGTTGGTTCATCAAGAAGGGTAGAATTCTTTAAAGATAAAGGTTTAGGTGAAGAGAATGCATCCAAACAGGGGAGGATAGTTGATATTGATGCTAATGAAGACATTTACTTGGTCAATGTTCGGACTGATGAAGATATGTTTGGTGTTAATGACTTAGATGGTGATGAGGTGATTGTTGAAAGTGTAGATGTTGTAAAAACTGCTGAGGAAACAAGAAGTGTGGTTGAAGAAGTTACTGCTGTTATAATTCCAGTTAGTGCTGCTATAACTACAACTACGACAACTGCAATAACTGATGTTGAAATGACTTTGGCTCAAGCACTAGCAGAATTAAAGAGTGCAAAACCCAAGGCTACAACAATAACTACAACACCAACACTTACAACAACAACTGATGCTACAACAATTACAACTGTTAACACAAGACCTAGAGTTAAAGGGATTGTTTTTCATGACCAAGAGCAAGCACCTACACCTACAGTCTCTTCACAACAACCATCATAGGTCAAGGTTTAGGACAAGGGTAAAGGCAAAATGGTTAAATCAGAACATATGAAGAAAATGTCTTAGAAAGAACTACTCAGGCTTGATGAAGAACTTGCCTTCAAGCTACAAGCTAAAGAAGAAGAAGAAGAAAGGCTTGCTAGAGAAAAAGATCAACAAATAGAGGAAGCCAACATATCTTGGGATGATGTTCAGGTTAAAATTGATGTTGATTATCAGTTGGCTCAAAGACTGCAAGCCAAGAGCAAGATGAATTGACTGATGAAGAAAAGGCAAGATTCTTTGTACAATTCTTAGAACAAAGAAGAAACCATTTTGCAGCTAAGAGAGTAGAAGAAAAGAGGAACAGACCACCAACAAGAGCTCAACAAAGGAGTATCATGTGTACTTATCTAAAAACATGGAAGGATGGAAGCCCAAAAGTTTGAAGAACAAGTCCTTTGTCAATATTTAAGAATTGTTTGACAAAGCAATGAAAAGGGTGAATACCTTTGTTGAATACAGAACTTAGTTGGTGGAAGAGAGTTCCAAGAAGGCAGAAACAGAGTAGGAAGAAAGTTCAAAGAAAGCTAAAGCAGAAATAGCACAAGAGAGCAGTTTAAAGAGAGCATGAGAAGAGTTGGAACAAGAAAGCTCTAAAAAGCAAAAGTTAGAAGAAGACAAAGAGTTTGAAGAACTTAAGCAATCTTTGGAAATAATTCCAGATGATGGAGATGATGTAACTATTGATGCTACACCTTTATCTACTAAATCTCCAACCATTGTTGACTACAAGATCTACAACGAAGGAAAGAAAAGCTATTTCCAAATTATCAGAGCAGATGGTAAGACTCAGATGTATTTAACTTTTGGAAAGATGCTTAAAAACTTTGACAGAGAAGACTTGGAAGTTATTTAGAGTATAGTCAAAGCAAGATTTAAAAAGACAGAGCCAGTAAATTACATGGATAATTTCTTACTTTTTAATTTGAAGACCATGTTTAAACATAATGTTGAAGATAATGTATGGAAGAATCAACAAGGATTAGTTAAAGTGCTGAACTGGAAGCTTTATGATTCTTGTAGACTTCATTGTGTAACAATGCAAAACATGATATTTTATCTATTGGTTGAGAAGATGTATCCACTTACAAATCATACACTATATCATATGTTCATTGATGTGAAGCTTCAAGTTGATTATGAGTGTGAAATGACATTTGAGCTTCTTAGATTGGTCAAGAAACAGCTTAAGGAAGGATATGTACCTGAATGAAGTGTTTAGAAGCATCCTGTTGATTATGAAGCTTTTAATAAAGAAACTTGACATTTTGAAGAAGAATATCAAGTTTAGGGGAGGATTGTTGGGATTAAAAGCCTTCTTGAAGTTACTGCTGCTAAGGTTTGTATTACTGCTGCTAAGCAAAAGTTAGTGTTGTTCATTAACTTTAATGAAAAATATGCTAAGTAGTTAGTGCTGCTAGTATAAAGTTAGTACTGGTAGTTCACAGTTACTACTGCTAGTATATATTAGTACTGCTAGTATAAAGTTAGTACTGCTAGTGTAAAGTTAGTACTGCTGGTGAAGATTAAAGAAAATATTCTAAGTAGTTACTACTGCTTGTACACAGTTAATGCTGCTGGTGTATAAGTTACTACTGCTGGTGCTAAGTTAATGCTGCTAGTACAAAAGTTACAACTGCTCAAAGATTAAGACTGCTGAAAGAGTTTCTACTGTTAGAAGAGAATGGATAAAGACAGAAGAAAGGATAAAGATTGATTAGAGATCAAGATTACTTACGTGATAAGTATTAGTTATTTATAGAATAGATCATAGAGAATATTCTAAGTTTTAGGAATATATTGTAAATCGACTAGGACTCCTTGGTGTATAAAAGGAGGTCCTAGGGCATAGAGTTTGAAATCATCTTTTGTTTTGATATCGTTATAGCTTCAAGGTTTTGTAACCCTAATACTAGGAGAGTATTCGTATTATTTGTAATAATAATATTGGAGCTTTTATTGTTTATAGAATTGTGTGTTCATAGAATTGTATTCATAGAGTTACTGTTTCATTAAAAATTCTTCTAATATTAAAGATTAGATTCCGCATAATCTTTAATATATTCACATAAAGTTTCTACTATAGTTGTGTTAGATTTATCTAATATAACTAAACCTTAAACAAGCTTAAGGAATTTGATCTATTGAAGTGGGATCCAACAAGAGGTATCCTACATCCTGGGATAACAAGTGGTATCAGAGCTTGTTGAGAAGCTTTGAATATGAAGAACTTGTTTGAATACACAAGATATATTTGCTAAAAGATATGGATTTAGAATCTGCACATATGGTGGCTGCATCCAAGGTTCCAATGCTCAAACCTGGTGAGTTTGAGTTATGGAGGATGACAATAGAACAATACATCCAGATGATTGACTATAATCTATGGGAGGTAATAGAGAATGAAAACACTTCACCAAAAACAACAGTTGTGGAAGGTGTTGAGAAAGTAATACCTCCTATAACTGCTGAAGAAAAGGCTCAGAAAAGGTTAGAAGTGAAGGCCAGAAGCACCTTGATGATGGGAATACCTAATGAACATCATTTAAAGTTCAACTCCATCAAGGATGCTAAGTTGCTATTGGAAGCTATCGAAAAGAGGTTTGGGGGTAATGCTTCTACAAAGAAAACTCAAAGAAATCTCTTGAAACAGCAGTATGAAAACTTCTCTGCTCCTAGCTCAGAAACTCTTGTTCAAACTTTTGATAAGCTTCAAAAGCTTGTGAGTCAGTTGAAGATTTTGGGAGAAACACTTTCACAAGAACATGTGAGCCAGAAGTTGTTAAGAAGTTTGTCACTAGAATGGAACACACATGCTGTTGTGTGAAGGAATAAGCCTGAATTAAAGATAATAAGCATGGATGATCTCTACAATACTCTTAATGTGTATGAACCAGAAGTCAAAGGGACATCAAGCTCTATTACAGGCACATAAAACATGGCTTTTATGTCCTCTAACAACTTAGTCCGCACTAATTGAAAGCAGTTAACACTGATCATGAGTTTTGTTGTTCTCATTCAGTTAGTTATGTTAACTCCACAAATGTTGATAACGTGAATGATGCTATGATTTGTGCATTCTTTTCTAGTCAACCAAATAATCCTCAACTTGTAAATGAGGATCTAAAACAACTCTATCCAGATGACTTAGAAGAGATGGATTTGAGATGACAGATGGCTATCTTGACTATGAGAGCTAGAAGGTTCATGAAGAATATAGGAAGGAGGATTTTTGTGAATGGCAATGAGTTCATTGGTTTTGATAAAATAATGACATCAAATAACGTCTATTTTATAGCATCATTTATCCTATGATATTAACCCCTTTTGTATAGTTATTGCAAATAATTGTTACTTAATCGTTTATATTTGAGAATTGCAGTAATTATAGAGTAATTGGTGAAACTTAGCAAAAGGCATGCATTCTGGAGCTTAAATGAAGATATTTTGAAGATTACTATTTCTGAAGACCAATACGATCCATCAAAGAAGATACGGCGTATTTGTGCCTGCACTCACCAAAGACCACAAAAGGAATGAAGATCAATACGCCGTATCCAGAGAGACTCAATACGTCGTATTCAAGATATGGAATCAATCTAATATTCTGGAAGATATCAATGTGTCCGCTACTCTAGAAATCCCTAATACGTGTATCTATACTTTTTGGTTTGCCAGTTTCCAACCGACTTCCAGACCTTATAAATAGAAAACTCAAAAACGAGTTTTAAGTGTGCTAAATCAAATTCTCGATACCTAAACCATAAAAGTCGATTTTCAGAGGAGAAAAAGAGCAGAAGAGGTCGAGCAAAGTGTTTAATTTCATAGGAGACATCGTGTAATTCCATATACTTTTGTAATCGTTCAGTTTTTGGTATCATTCGTTAACTCGGTTAGTTTACCTTGGCTAAATTATTACTCTTGTATTTATTATGATGTTTGAAGGCTAATACCTTCGGGTATTAGCCATTATTATGAAGATCTGAATGTTTGGTATTTGTTTATATCGATTTCTTGATTTATCGTTGAGTGCTTGTTTATGTTTATCAATTTATACTTGTTTACGCGCTTTTGTATGCGACCTATCATTCAACTAGATCTAGCAAAGTGGACCAAGCGGATCTAGAGTCTGGGATAGCTCTCCATATAGTAATTTATACATCTAGAATAATAGTTACACAAGTATTGTCCTTCTAAGTCTGTGTCTAGGATACGCTTCGGGCTTAACTAGTTAATTGGATATTGCCGATGGTTTATTGATCGTGTTGACTAGCAGGTGACCTAGATAATTCAACAAATAACGTTCTGATTCCATTGGATAGTTGGACAAGTGGACTACTAGTGTATAGATTGCCATTAAGCGATAAGTGGGTAAAGTCTCTATGAGCTAGGGTTTAACAAGATCACCATTGCTTTAATCCTTAAGATAGATTATAATCAGCAAATAAGGATGCTTTATGCGGATGCTTTAATTGTGACAGAATTAATGTGTCTAGGTCTTAGGATGATGTAATGCCTAAGTCTTAAGAATGATATGCCACCTCAAGAGAAGAAATCATTGCACTTAATAAACAAACCAACGTTCTAATCAGATTAATAATGGTTAATATAGTTTTCTTATATAAGGTTCGACCGCTCTTTTATCTTTTGTCTATTAGCTTGCGTGGGTAACAGTGTCTTGAATTGATTGTAGTCACCAACCAAACCGTGCCAGTCTCTTAGGCTGAAAACCCCCTTTTCCCGTTAGAAATAGGATTTACACTGACATAGGTTTAATATAGGATTAGAATAGTATTAACATAGATTAGATAACTAATATATTAATTAAATTGATAGATTTAACCTCACTCTTAGTGATCGACACCCTAGTTACCACAAAACTACTACCGATCGGGTACACTGCCCGTTAAAGTGTTGTTTTTGGTTGAGTCGGCAAATATAAATTTGAAACTTGAAACAATAAAATATACACCACACAACGACACAACAAGTTTTTGGCACCGTTGTCGGAGAGTGAAAATTAATCTTGATTTTTATTTTGATATTTTGGTTTTTAACATTAGATTAGATCTAACCCTTAGGATTAGTATAATTTAGATTAGTGTATATTCTTGTATATTTTGTATATTTTATATATTTGTCTTTAATTGTTTGCTTGTATATATTTGTGTGTTTAATTGTTTGCATATTTAATTGTTTTTCTTGAATACATTGTTCTGGTCGACAGTTGAATACGACGTATCCACTTCCACTAGATATGTCGTATCTAGTTCTCTATCCAATACAGCATAGTCAATCCAACTGATTAATACGGCGTATCCACTTCCATTGGATATGGCGTATCGATTGTCTAGAACAGAAACTAAAATAATTGATTTTTATGCCAAAATTTTTTATCTTTCTTTAGAGCAAATCCTACTGATATTTTTACCCTTGTTACAGGAAGAACTTATCAGAGCTAGTTGATTGAAGAAGGAAACCACCAAAAGTCAATGGCATGACCAATTCTAAATAAAAAGAATGGAAAAAGGCTCAATCGAATCATATCTTTCCATCACCAGAGTAAACGACAAAAAAATTAAGCTCAGCAAATGATTTGTGGAGATTTACAAAAGGAAATACATGCCCGTATGGATTGACAAAGAGTTATTAACACATCGCTAGGTACTTGAAATTGTTGATTTAATTCGCGTTCCTGGTACGGATTCCCATCAACTACTGTTAGACCCAGTACTATGTGAAGTGATGGTCATTAAGACTCCCGAACCTTGTATTTGTCTAGTGTATGCTCACGGGAATTCTAGAAACTAAACGGGCCTTAGTTACGGGCTTTAAAGCCCGTTAGATATCAAGCCCAGCCTAGGAAGCCCACTTAAACCCTAAGCCGGCTCATGTTTGCTACTATATAAGCCCTCTTCCCCCCCCCTTTTCACCCCCTTCCCCCCCATTCATATATGGAGAGGGTGTTGCTCTTTTCTTAATGTTCAACCATTTTGTTTTTGTTTACTTCTCTCTCTAAACTTTCCCCTCTCTAAACCTCAAGTAAATTGTGTGTGTGATTGTGAAGTGATAAGCCAACATGTGGTATTAAGAGCTCATGGTTTGTTAGTGATTACGATAGCTTATTCGAGCTTATCTCCTAGCTTATGTCTTTGTTTAATTCGTCCTTGTTTTTTTTCATTTTCTCCTAGCTACGTTTTTTTGGTTTGTGATTATTGATTCGTAAGTTGGTGTTAAGCTTTAGCTAGTTAGCTTATTCATAGCTTAAATGTGCTTATTTTAGAATCAAACATAGCTTATTTGTTTTATTTTTGGTTCGAAAAGTTTTGAGAGAAAAAATCAAGAATCGTGCTTTGTTTGTGGTTAGATTCGAATTAGGTTTGTACTTTTATGTTCTAAACGTGCCATAGTATCTTATTTTGAAGTTGGTCAGCTTATATAGACAGCTTATTGTGCTTTTTGAGCTTATTCGAAAATTTCTTAAACCTTTTATATCTAGCGAGTTAGGGGAGATCCTTAGTAACGAGTTGTCAAAATTGCTTTGTTTGTTTGCTAAAATGTGGAACAGGACAAACAGGTACAAAAGTAACTTGTGTACTTGCTCAAAAGTGACTTGTTTGGCATTAGCGAGTTAGTGCAGCGAGTAAGTCCAGCGAGTTAGAGATCTAAAAGTCCAGTGAGTTAGAGATTCGAAAGTCCAGCGAGTTAGAGATCTGAAAGTCCAGCGAGTTAGAGAGTTGGAAGATTCAGCGAGTTAAAGATTTGGAAATCTAGCGAGTTACAGGTTTCAAGGTCTAGCGAGTTACAGGTTTATTTGAAGACAAATTCTCTAGTTCTAGCGAGTTGTTATGCTGCCCAAGTTTTGCCAGATTAGCGAGTTAGCAGAAGACAGTAGCGAGTTATCTTAGCAAGTTAACAGGAAATTGAAGACCTTTTTCTAAGATCATATCCAAACGTTATGCTGCCTAATTTTTCTTAAAGTAGCAAGTTGTGCCATTGAAAACCCTTGTTTTGAAAACCTAATTTCTCAAAGTAGCGATCCGCGCATCAAGTGCTATGTGACTGAATTTAGAAATCTATTACTCATTGTCTAATCAAAACAACTTGAACCATAACAACAAACAATCACATAGACTTAATCAATTCAAATTCAATCAAAAGCAAATCATAATCATAATCACTTAAACGATCCATACTTATCATTTCACATCACTTAAAGAATGTCGACACAACAAGACATTTATGAAGCCGGTTCTGAAAACCGCCCTCCTATGCTTAACAAAGAGAACTATGTTCCATGGTCATCACGTCTTCTCCATTATGCTAAGAGCATACCAAATGGAAAGTTAATCTACAACTCCATTATGAATGGTGATAAATGCTTAATTGTATATATTACCCGGGATTTTGCCAAATAAAAGCCAAGAAAATGCCAAAAGGATAGAAAAATGTGTGCTTTTGTGTCCATTGTGCAGGAATAGTTGCTTAAAGTGTAAAGTTTGTTATTTCCCTTCCCGAGTCTTGTGTCATTTTCTATCTTTGGTACAGTTGGAAATATGCACATTGCAAATGAGAATGTATATTAGTAGTCAAAGAACATGTGATTTTACTACTGTCATAATTAATGGTGAATTCGAAAAATGAAGAAATTACCGAAGGGAATTATCGGAATTATTATGATCGTAAAGATGGTGAAACTACACCGAGATTTAAAGTATAGTTAGTAAAAAAAAGAAAAATTGCAAAAAAATAAGAGAAATAAAGTTGGAAGATAATCGTTTCTCAAAAAGCATTACCGAAGGAATTATACGAAGGATCAATTATTCGTTGATACGTTAAAAAAATCAACGATGTAGAGTATTGTACAAGTGGAAAGACACACCCCACTTTCCTATGTAAAGTATGTAAAGTTTTGGGATGATTGGGAAGTTGATCGTTATGGGAACGCCAACTTAGGTTGTTGTTTTTGATCTATGATCAAGATGTTGTAAATAGTCGTGTCTTTGTCATAATAACTGGTCGTGAGGAAATAAGTGTCCTAGCAACTTTAACTTAAGTCCTATAATGACACTCCCTATTTGTTTCTGATTTTAAAATCACAACAATTTACTTCCCTTTACCACATGATAGCCACTCGGCTTTATTGCGAATGAGGATTCATAAAAAATGAACAAAGCATGTCTATCCCGGTGATACGAGTATGTAATGCATGTCTTGTACTCGTTGGTTTATGACTTGTTTGGTGAAAGTTAAAAGGTTCCTTCCTACCCTATAATCATTCTTCACATAACCGTGGTTAAATTAGAATAGGGATGGTAATCGATACACATCATAGTCTATCTCAGAAATTTTGGGTGTGTATGTGTGCTTCAGCTGCCTTGTTTGAATGTACTTCTGGTGAAAGATTGTAGAATTATCAACCGTATTGCCCTTTCCATACAAAAACCCAATATTTTCCTTTAATAAACTTGTTACTCCCTTGGCATTTAGTGGTTGGAGATGTGTACCTTGCCAAGCATATGAATTAGAATACTCGTCATGGACCCAAAGCAATTGAGAGAATTAGTTTTACATGGTTACCACATAGATTAGTTGAGTTATTTAAGTGTCTTCATCTTCTTATTTTGTAATGTTTTGGTTTTGTGTACTTTGTAATCAGATTGAATAAATGCTTAACAGAAAATATCCTTATGGATACATTTTTTATAAACTTATAAATGCTAACTTGAAGACAGTAGATTCAAGTGGGGGGTTATTTGATGACATCAAATAAACGTCTAGTTTTAATAGCACATCATTTATCCCACGATATTAACCATTTTTTCATAGTTTATTGCAAAGAATTGAGTTTACTTAATCATATATATATTTGTGGAATTGAAGTTAATTATGGAGTAATTGGTGAAACTTGACCAAAAGGCGCGCATTCTGGATCTTAAACGAAGATATTTTGAAAATTACTATTCTGAAGACCAATACGCCATATCCATCAAGGAAGATACGGCGTATCCGTGCTTGCTGATACGTGTTTAATCACATATCATTTTTCCTTATTAAAATAAGCTTAAAAGACCAAAAATACATGAAAAATGCATTGTATATGTGTATTTTGTGATTTTTGTCTTGCGGGTAACGGATATATCATTAACGAACAAAAAGAATGCCAAAATTGACAAAACCGGGCACGATATAGGACAATTGAGATAAAAGCCAAGCCGAAGGCTATATTCATTTTTATTGGGCTAAACACCGACGACTATCTAGGCCCCCGAAGGGGAGTACCCGTTCTAAGGCTGGGGGTCAGCCCATTAATAATGAATGATTACAACTTATACCCTAAATTAAATATCCATTAACTTAAATCAAAATCCCAATACAATCCCATAAATCCTATATCTATTCCTCGGGCCAAAATACAAGGTCTCAAAGCCCAACCAAATAACCCAAAACTCAAAAGTCAATGATAATAACATAGGTCAAAATGAGTTACTATCACCTTCTTCTTTCCCTCCTAATTTTATACCACAACTAATCAACTCAGGGTAATAATCAAACAACATGCACGAAGACGCCCTTCTTCTAGAAAGACCACTGACACAATCGACACTTAGTAAGCCACGTGGCAATCCCAAAGCTTTGTGATTGTTGGAAGGGACTGTACAGATCGCACATGGTGTTTTATAATGAAAATGATTGAGATTGAAGGGCTAGGATTTGATTTCATGGACGCTCTGAAGATCTTAGAATCATCCCTCCCCACTATATAGAGGGGCTCAATCACCAATGAATATCTAGAGTAGGAGTAGTTGGTAAATTTATTTAGGGATTAGTGTAATTCAGCTTATTGTATGCTTATTATTCAAGCTTTGTACTCTTCTTTTTATGAATTAATAAAAGTCATTTTTATCTTAAATTGTCCTGTTTTATTTTTACTTATTCTCTCAAAATCTAATAAGCTGATCTTTTAGATATAATAAGCTGTTTATCTCAAATTAGTGTTTACTTATACAAATAAGCTTCTCAGTTATTGTACAAGCTGTTCAAATTAATCTTCAAAATGGTATAAGCATTAGGTTTTAAGCCGTTGTTAATAAGATAAGCCAAACCTGGAAGGCCTTATAGGGACTTAAAAAGCTTATCCGTCCTGATAAGCTGAGCCTTGTAGAATACCTCCCATGGAGCAATTTTTAATCCCTACTGTTTGAGCTGGGATTAAGGTATGTTCATTTTACCTTTTTCAGCTTAATTTTCTGTCATTGCTTATTAGAATGCTTATTCAATGCTTGTTATAGTTTAAGTGTGTTTTTTAAATCCTTTTAGTAGCTTAATATGTTTAGCTTATAGCTTAGAAATGGTTTATTTTAATTTTAGTTAAAACTGCTTGATAGGTTTTATAGCTTTATTAAAGAATGCTTATTTCCTTAGAATTTGCTTAATTGTCTTAATAGTGTTAATCTAAAATTGTTTTTAGTTTTTCAGAGGCTTATCTAGGTTGATTGAGGACTTTAAAAAATTGATTTAAAAAAATTAAAGGGGTGTTTGGCATAAGCAATCTTAACATAAGTTAAGACTGCTTATGTCATTTTTGTCTAGTAAGCTGGTTTTCATAAGCCATAATTTTGCGTAAGTAATAGTTTTTATAAGGCTAGGATTAGTTTTGATAAGATTAGTAGGTTGTTTTGTCATATGTTCAAAGTCTGTTAGTAACAGTTAAGTTTTCAAATTGTGGCTTAATTATTAGTTATGTCTTAAAAGCTCCCTTATAAAGTGGCTTTTTGTGTTCAAAACTAATTTCATTTACCTCATTATATATCTGTTTTAAAACTTAAGATTAGTCTTTTAAATGTTTTGGTTCAAAAACAGTTAGTTTAGTCATAAGTATTCTTAAAAGTCAACGTATCAGATTGATGTGGGGGGGTAGCTTAAGCCACCTATCCTTGCGCCTATTTTTAGATTAATATTAAGCTTATTATAATCTATTCTTTAACTTTTAAGTCTTTTGGCCTTTTTACCTTTGCTTATTGAGTCTTTGTTTAAGTTGCAAATCCTGTCCCCACTATTATCTATGAAACAGCCAAAAACGGAAGAATAGTGACTGCCATTTTCATTAGTCCTTTTTTGTTGCTTAATCTTTAGTCTATTTTCTATGGTTACCTTGTTGAGTTCCTTTTAGAATTAGTTTTTTATCTGTTTTAAGGAAGTTGATAGCTTAAGTTAAGAGCTTATTGTCATAAGCCCTCTTGGGAATCTGTCTTAAGGTCTTTTCTGTCTTTATGCTATTTAGGTGCTTATTAGCTTTTATCATTTGCTAATTTCTAGTTTTTATAGCTATTAAGTTTAGGTTAGTAACTGTTTTAAGCTTATTCAATTTACTTTTGCTTATTAAGTCCAAAAAAGCTAAACAAGTTTTAGCTATATAGTCTAGTAGTTTGTTAAGAAAACTGTCATATGTCCATAGTGATAAGTGTAAAATACACATATCTGTTTATACCTAAAATGACCCAATTAAGCCCAAATCAGACTAAAAATGGCAAAGATATGTTTGTTTTTGTGTTTTGTGTGTGTAGGTACGGGTATATCAAAAATCATAAGAAAAAAGTCAAAAAACGGGCAAACACGAACACGAGGAACGGAAGAGCACAAAAAAGCCAAGGAAATCAAAGCCAAATGCCAGAAAAAGTTAAGCCCAGCTGGTCCAAAACAAAAGTTAGACTCAACTAGAAGAACAAATCCTAAAATATTTCATTTCCAGTCCCTAAGTTTCAAAAGTTTACACTAATGATCCCTAAAAGCTAAATGGGCATTTAATCCCCTAAAAACCATGCTCGGATCCATAACTATTTCCATAAGCCTAAAACAATTGGCCTATTTACCTTTTATAAAACCACAGGGACTATTTCTGCCAAACTTGGAAGTCTTTTTACACTTCACTTCTATAAAACAAAGAGAGGGACTAAACTTGCCATTACCCCAAAGTTCAAATCTTAATTACCCTTTTCAGTTAAAAAGGGCGCGAAGACATGTTACTATTCATTCATCCCCTCTGATTCACCATCAGTAAAAAAAAGGGCTTCTTAAAATTAAAGGGTACAAACGACAATTCATGGGTCAAGAACAAAATGGCAGGGCTTCATTAGTCATCATCAGGAGCTCTCATTGGCTCACTTTTTAAAAAGCTAAGAGGGAATACCGGCAAAAGACAAGCACAAGGGATGTTGATTTTAACTCTACAATCACTCACAACAACAAAAACAAGGTCACATCAAAGATGCCAACTTTGGCAATGCCATGTGAGAGTGGTGAAGTAATCTAACGGCTCAAAAGAGAGATCCTTTAAATGATTGAAAGATTTATACGGACAAATCAAAAGGAGCTTGGGGGCAGCCCAATGAAGGCCTAGAATGTTCAGCTCAGGCTGATCAATAGCTCACACTTCACGACACATTCACCATCAAGGTTAGTAGTTAGTAAGCCTTTTAGTTGTAGGCTTAATTTTCCATTTTTAGCTTAAAATTTCCTTTAAACTTTGTAATTCTTCCTTTTAAGCATTGTAATCAAGTCTTATGTTAATGAAATTCAATTTTTAAGTAGTCTCTCATAAGCTCTTTGTTGTTCATAAAAGCTCTCCGACATTTTTCTATTAAAATGCTAAGCTAAAATGAAGCATAAGCTACGACTAATGCTTTTATTAAGTCTCTAAGCAAAATAAAGTGAGCTCAAAATCTTACACCACCTTAATCATACCTTAACTCTTAAAATCACATAGCTTTTTCTAGCTTATTTTTCAAATTTTATCAAAAAGTCTTTTATTAAAGTTTCTTATGTTTGCTTATTTTATAGCTTTTTCAAAAGACAAGTTTAAAAAAAAATTCCCTTTTTGCAAAAGAGGGAGGTCACATGACTCAACCCTGTGACACTCCTCACACTAACACCAAACACCTTAACATAAGTGCCCTTGAGTCTTTTTCATAAGACATTCACACCATTTATTCCTTATTCACATTTTCAGTTTTAGCTTATCTGCTTATTTGATTTTTCATGGCTTATTGGCTTTAGCTTATTGTTTCATTTTTCTTTATAAACCTTAGGAATAGTATCTAGTACTTTTATAAATTTTCTAAAAAAAATTAGGATTAAGTTTAATATTTTTAATTTTATTTTTTGTATTATTTAGTTTAAATAAATAGTTTTAAATAGTTTAAAAGTTAAAAAAAATTATATTTTCTGTGTTTTAAAAATTAGTTTAATACATTTAGCTTAAGAAATTTGCATTTTGAAATTTAAGAGTTTTATTTTGTCTTATTTGGTTAATTAGTTGTGTTTGATTTTTAATTGTTTTATTTTTAATTGTCATTCGGATTTATAATTAGTTGTTAGGAATATATTTGTATTTATTAGTTCCTACTGGTAGGTATGTAGTTCCTACTGGTAGAGTAATTGCTACTGATAGTGTAATAGTTCTACAACCGGGTATGTAGTGTCCTGCTGGCTTATGATATTTAATCCTGGGGGGTGTAGGAGTAAAGTAATTACTCCAGGATAAAGTTTTAGTTCGTTAAACTAATTGGATATGCAAAGAGAAGTACTAAGTAGACCATGAATCGTAATTCTAGGAGAATTAGTTTAGGGTTTCATATCTATAAATGAACTCATGGAATCGTAATTCTAGGAGAATTAGTTTAGGGTTTCATATCTATAAATGAAACCACACGGTTTAGGTTTGAGTGACGATTGATCACTCAGAACAGTTTCACAATTTAATATAAAATATCCATAGAGTATTCAAAGTTTATTGTTTAAGTAAATTTCTTCTTTAGCACTATTGTTGTATTTTTCCTTTTCCCCATTACCGCGTGAAACCAATAGATTTTTTTTGTTAGAGTCCTCTCACATAGTTACTTTTGATTACATTAGTACTCTAAGTCATTCCACAGCTTAAAAGATCTATCTAGGGCTGAGGGACCTACAAAGTGGAACAGAGCCAACCCAACTCGTGGCCTCTCGATATAGGGTTTGTATGGTTTTTCTGTAAAAATTTTATTTTCTGTTATTAATATTAAAAGGCAGCAGGGTTTTCTCCCGGAACCCTAATTCGTAGTATAGCATCAGATCGGTGTGATAATGAGAAGCAGCAGTTGTTTGTTCGTGACATAACAGCAAGCATCAAGAAATAGTACGGGATCCATGAATTAGCGACAACTTTGCTACAGAAAAAGTGTCGCTGATGGATATGGGAACATGATCTATATAGTTTTTTGCAACACTTTGTGTGACAAAATTTTGTCGAACGATTTTATGAACACTTTTAAGGCGTCTCTGGATACATTATGGGTCTGCAGGTGGACATGCGGATAAACCGCACAGGTGATCGTGAGTTACAAAGAAAAAGACAGGGTTTAAAATAAAAGTCCAACAGGTTGTTTAAAGGAAATGTGTGAGCAGGTATGAGATTGATTTATTATTTCCTGTTTGACTACGTCTGGGATGTATATGTATAAGATTCGTGGTTGTGAAATCCCCTGATCTTTAGGAATTAGGTTTTGTTTTCGTCTCAAATTAATATTTCATATTGTTTTGTTAGATGTGGATATTTGAGGGTTGCTAAAGTTATGAAGGGCTGCTGTTGAAGGAAGTTGTTGAGATAAAAGATAATACCACACACTTTTTACCTGATGGTGTTAGATTACGTGTGGTCATTTACGAGTTAATTCTGTCATTTCGTTAATACAGGTTTATGGTCGTTAGCGTGGTTAGTTTCTAGTCACTTGGGTTCTTGCAGTTTTATTATGTTTCATGCTGAATTGTAGGTCCCTCGGGTTTCTGCTGGTCGCTATAAGTTTCTGCTGGTAGGCTTTATGGTTCCTGCTGGTAGGCTTTATGGTTCCTGCTGGTCTGCTTATGGTTTCTTCTGCTTGCCTTGTTCGAATATTGTGTTTTGGTTTATTGCTGTTGGTTTATAGGTCCACAGCCGCCCATGGATTCTTGGAACGATGTTATGCATATGGCTTGTGTTACATCAGGATTTGGTTTGGTGTTCAAGGAGATGGATTATTACATAACCATAATAATGGTCGTGTAGTGGGTCCGGGACCGCACACATTATTGAATGTCAACTAGCCCTATAGGAGGTAGTAGTGAACAGGGAGTAACGATGAATCATAGCTAAGATACGAATTTACCGTTTGTGTCTGGTAATAAATACTCGTATTAGATCTAGGGGGGGGGATCAAACAGTCTATTATTTTTGTGATTCGATGAGACTTTGATGGACGGATATATAGGGAGGGTATGACAGGGACCAAAACGATGAACCATAACTAGGTGTGATAAACATGTCTTGTACGCACTGAATCAGTTTACTATTTCAAGCCAATTAAAGTCCGAGATTCATGAGATGGTTAGTATACTTTTAAGGGGAAGCTTATTTGTTCAAAAATACTTAACCATCTACATGCATCACTTGAGGGAAGCTTTACAAGTTGCAACAAGAACCCCATTCGATGATTACAAAAAGGGGAAGAAGAATTATGGTGTGGCAGTCTTATTATTGTGATGACATGTTTTTTTTAAGCATTGTTTCTTCATGCAGGTTGGGTTTTGTAATATCAAATAGGGGTGAAGATTGTGTTGGGAATTAATAGATTTGAATATACAAAACCTAATAACGAAATGAAGAAAGAAGAAACAAGGGAAGGACCTAATATGTAATATTTAGTTAGCTTAGTTAGTAAGCTAGGGTTTGGCTTGTAAACCCTAGTTCCTCTATTATATAAAGAGGGTTAGTGCCTAGGTTAGAGGCATCCATTCATAGCTAGTCTCTCCAATCAGAGTCTAGAAACACATAGGCATTGTTTTAGTAGGTAGTAAGTCAGTAAGTATTAGTTTCTTTATGTTTTTAATAAGAAAAATCTATGTTAGTAACATGAATTGTGTATTTGTTCTTTTTATATTCCGCCCTGCGCTTAATCCCCAACCCAACCCTCACCCCCACCAACAAATCAATTTATAATACCTAGTTGAGTCCAGATCTTTGGCATAGAGAGACCTCTGTTGGAAGAATAATTACTGCTATTGCTTCTAAATCATTACAATGACTTCACCGTATCCAAAACACCACGAGTTTTACTGGACCATCAACCACCACATTCTTCATTCTCCAATACCCAACAACAATCTGAACCCGAACCAGTATTTTCTGTGGCAACTACTGAACCTGTATTTGAGTCACAAACTTCCCACTCCGCACAACCCTCTCAAAATACTCAGCCTCAATTCCAGCAATATAATTCAACCACTGTTTCCAGCAGTAATGCCAAATTTCCTTATTTGAAGAAGGACGAGTATGAAACGTGGGCAATGAAGATGGAATATTGGATAATGAACAGTGATCACAATCTGTGGAACATTGTTCTTCATGGAAACAGCAGAAAACGGACCGGCAGAGATCCTAGAGGCAACATAATGATTCTTCCTCCTGTCACTATGGAAGAACAAATTGCTGTCCAACGAGAGACAAAAGCTAGAACTATTCTACTTCAGTCTCTTCCAGAGGATCACATGGCTGACTTTCATCATCTTGATGATGCTAAGGATATCTGGTTGGCAGTAAAAGCCAGATTTGGAGGGAATGAAGAGTCAAAGAAAATGAGGAAGTCAATGCTCAAGCAGGAGTTTGCAGACTTTAAGATATCTGAATCCGAGGGTTTGCACAAGGGATATGATAGGTTTCAGAAGGTGCTGAGTCAACTTAATCAAATGCAAGCAAGACCAGATAATGAAGACTGCAACATGAAGTTCCTTAGAGCTCTACCACCTTCTTGGTCACAGGTGGCAATCACCCTTAAAACAAAGGGTGGTCTTGATTTCTTAAGCTTTGATGATTTGTATAACAAGCTTAGGACACTTGAGATTGATGTGAAGGGTGGTTCTAGCTATGATTCAAGAGTTCCTGCTGCTCCTACACACTCAGCTTTCATTAGTGCTGCTAGCACTAATTCCAAGTGGTCAACTGCTGACTCCAAAGGTCAACCTTCTACTGTTAATTATACCACTACTTCTTCCTCTGTTGATGTCTCAGGGAATGTTCTTGAAAATGTTCTTCACTCTTTTGTTGCTGAAAGTGATCCACAACAACAGATCACTTATGAAGACTTTGACCAAATTGGCAAGTTGGATTTGGAAGAACTTGACATCAAATGGCAGATGGCAATGCTTTCTGTTCGAATCAATAGATTTGAAAAGAAGGCTGGTAGAAAATTCAAGTTTAATAACAAAGATGCTGCCAGGTTTGATAAAAAGAAGGTCAGGTGCTATCAATGTTCAGAGTTGGGACATTTTGCAAGAGAATGTACAGGGAAGAAGGTGGATTCAAAGACAAGGTATTCTCAATTTAAGATCAAAGAACTGGATAAATCAGAAGAACCAAAGGCTTTGGTGTCAGTTGATTCAATGCTCAATTGGTCAGACCACGAAAGTGAAGATATGGAGAAAGGTGCTTCTGAAGTCTATGGGATGATTGCAGGATATGGGGATGATACTATCATTCCTACTGGTGATGCTGCTGATGGTGGTGGTAGAGATAGTTTTTCTGCTGATGGTGTGTTTGTTGCTGCTGGTACTGATTCTGATGGTGTTTCTGTTGCTGCTGGTGTTGGTGCTGATAGTGTTTCTGTTGCTACTAGCGATGCTACTGATGCTGAAACTGAATTTGCACTCATGGGGTTATCCCCTCAGGTACAATCTTGTCCTTTTGGCTGTAATCATATTTATACAGAACTTAAAAAGGAGTTTGATAATCTAGAAGTGCAATATAAAGAGTGTTTTCTCCAAGTCCAAGCATACAAAAGTTCACTTCAAAACTTAGAACAACAGAAGTCTTGGTACCAAAATAATCAGTTAGCTTTAGAAGAGAAAATTAGAATCTTGACTGCAGACCTAGGCAACACCACCAACATGCTCAAATATACTGAAAAACTGAATGAACAGGCTAAAATTGATAAAATGAATAATCAGGCCAAACTTGAGGAGTCTAATGCACGATTTGACAAATGGAAGGAATCTTCCAAAAACCTAGTCAAACTGATCAATAGTTCCATGTCCTCTAGATCAAAATTTGGTTTAGGATATGGAGACACTTTTGGATCAGATGAGGTGTTTGATCTCTCTGCACCTAGTATCTTTGACTCATGTCTTAAGGATGCTATAGAGAAACCTCTCTATGAGTGGTTTGTCAAACATGTTGGAATGCATGCTGTTCCTCCCCTTATAACTGGAACATTCATGCCTCCTTCCAACAATGCTGACATTGATGATACACAATTTACCTATGGTTCAAAGTCCAATTATTATTCTGAATCTAACTCTGTATCTAATGACTTTGTCTCCTGTAAAACTAGTGATAAGTCCTCAGACTCAGAGACAACTGGCTTTGCATCCTGTACATCAGGTGTCAACTCCTCAAGCACCATGACCAATGCCTCTAGTTCAGTTGATTTGAAGAATTTCCACAAGACTGATGACCAAGGACCATCAAATGACACTCAAAGTCCTAGTTTTTCGTTTAAGGAGAATGTAAAAACTCCTAGGAATTTTTGTAATAGGAATGGGTCAAACAATATTAGTCTATGTAAAAACAAGTCTTTTCGTGTTAAGAAATGTTTTGTTTGTGGTAGTAAAGTTCATTTGATTCGTGATTGTGATTTTTATGAGAATCAGTTGAGATTGAATAATGCACCTGTGTGGAAAGATGTAGAAAACATTCCTTCAATTGTTCCTAGACCAGCCTATGTTCCTACTGGTAGTAGGAACAGACCAACATCTGTTCCTGCTGGAAGGCCATTTCCTGCTGGTAGGCCATTTCCTGCTGGTAGTAGGAACATACCAACATCTGTTCCTGCTGGAAGGCCATTTCCTGCTGGTAGGCCATTTCCTGCTGGTAGTAGGAACAGACCAACATCTGTTCCTGCTGGAAGGCTATTTCCTGCTGGTAGGCCATTTCCTGCTAGTTGGCATAATACTGCTGCTAGAACTATGACCAGACCTAAAAGCCATTATTTTCAACAGTTTAGTAGGCCTGGCTCATATAATCTAATGGATATGGATGGGGGAAGATGGGGAACTGCTGTTAAGACCTCAGCAGGTTGTTCTTGGCAAATTAACAGGCCAAATATGCATTGGGGATCCAAGAACAATGGTGGATCTCACCAATCTACAGGGTTTTCCTCATATTGATCCACAAGGCAGGCCCAAGTCAGTTCTGACTTGGGTCTCCCATGTATACTAATGTTGTACTTTCTTGTGTATATTGTAGGACAATCCTCATACAAATAAAGATATAGGTATTGTTGATAGTGGTTGTTCCAGAAGCATGACAGGTAATAAGGAGAAATTGGCTGATTTTGTGAAGATTAAAGGAGGGACTGTCACTTTTGGAGGTGGAGATGGTAAAATCACTGGTAAAGGCACAATCAGGACTTCCAACTTCAACTTTGAGAATGTTTATTATGTGGAAGAACTTCAGAACTTCAATTTGTTCTCTGTGTCACAAATCTGTGATACCAAGAACAAAGTTCTGTTTACTGACTCAGAGTGCCTTGTCCTCTCCAAGGAGTTCAAACTACCTGATTCCAGTCAAGTTGTTCTCAGAGTTCCAAGGAGACACAATCTCTATTGCTTCAATTTGGCTCACATCCATCCAGAAAGGGAAATCAAGTGTTTGTTGGCAAAAGCATCCTTAGATGAGTCCACCAAATGGCATAGAAGGATGGCTCATGTGAACTTCAAAAACATGAACAAGCTGGCAAAACATGGATTGGTCAATGGGCTTCCTTCAAAACTCTTCACAAATGAACACAACTGTGTTGCATGCAACAAGGGAAAGCAACACAAGGCCTCTTACAAGGCCATCACTGCAGTCAGCACCATTTCTGAGCCTCTCCAGTTACTACATATGGACCTTTTTGGTCCTACTTCCATCAGAAGCATTGATCACAAGTACTATTCTTTGGTGGTCACAGATGACTTTAGCAGGTTTAGCTGGGTTTTCTTTTTGGGGACTAAGGATGAGACTTTTTATATCCTTAGAGATTTCATTACTTTTGTTGAAAACCAGTTGACTAAAAAGGTTAAGGCTATCAGGTGTGACAATGGGACAGAGTTTAAAAATTCTAACTTAATTGAACTCTGTGGGTCTAAGGGGATTAAAAGGGATTATAGTGTTGCCAGAACCCCACAACAAAATGGGGTTGCTGAAAGAAAGAATAGAACCCTAATAGAGGCAGCAAGAACTATGCTTGCTGACTCTAAGTTACCTACCATGTTTTGGACAGAAGCAGTTAGTACTGCTTGTTATGTTCTAAACAGGGTTTTAGTAACTAGGCCCCATAATAAAACTCCCTATGAACTTTTATCTGGGAAAGTTCCAAACGTTAGTCACCTTAAACCTTTTGGCTGTCATGTGACCATACTTAACACTAGTGATCATTTGGGAAAATTTGAGGGTAAAGCTGATGAAGGTTTTCTTGTTGGGTACTCTGCTCATAGTAAAGCTTATAGAGTTTATAATTTATCCAACAAAAGGATAGAAGAAACACTGAATCTGAGATATATGGAAGATAAACCAAATATTCAGGGTTTGGGTCATGAATGGTACTTTGACCTTGACTATTTGACTGATTCTTTAGGTTATACTCGTTTCAAGTCTAATCAACCTGCAGGTACTCAAGATACTAACAATCATGCAGGTACACAAGATGACTCAGATTCAGAGAGTGATGAGCAATTGATTGTTGTTCCTTCTTTTCCTTCTAACCATTTTTCAGGTCCCGAGGTTAATCCTGCTTCTGACACTGTGGAGAGCACTTCAGACTATGCAGAGGAACTTGCTAGGCTTCAAAGACAAGAATATGAAGCCAATTCTGCAGCAAAGGACACTTGGAAAACAGCTGATACGGTTCCTGCTGTTAGTGCTATTCCTGCTACTAGCATTCCTGCTGGTAGTATTAATCAGGCTGCTGGTGGTTCTGCTGTTCCTTCTACACCATCTTCTTCTATGGTTGAACCTGTTCATGCTGATGATACACCACTTCCTCCTGGTCACTCATTGGGCTCAAGTGAAAATTCTACTAGATTTCCCTCTCCTTCTGACCTTGCCAATCACATATCCTCATCTTCAGAGATGGAGGGCATTCACCATCATCCTACTACTGGCATTTTCTCTGAATCTTCATATGATGCTGACTTTGGTGGTTCAATCACAAATTTAGCACCTCACATAGATGTTGATCCAGCTCCCACAAGAAGAGTGCATACTGTGCATCCTATTTCACAGATTATTGGGGATATTTCTTCACCAGTTCTCACAAGGGGATCTTTGAAGAAATCCAAGTTTGGAGAGAGTGCTCTTGCTGGCTATGTTCATGATCAACAAAGGAACAATCACACAGACTATTTACATTGTCTGTTTGCTTGTTTTCTCTCCCAACTTGAACCTAGCAGTGTTGCTCAAGCACTTAATGATCCTGATTGGGTAGAAGCTATGCAGGAGGAAATGCAACAGTTTGTTCATCAGGAGGTGTGGAAGCTTGTGCCATTACCAGAAGGAAAAACTGCTATTGGGACTAAATGGATTCTTAAGAATAAAAGAGATGCCAGAGGTATCGTAGTTCGAAATAAAGCAAGGTTGGTGGCTCAAGGTCATAGGCAAGAGGAGGGCATTGACTATGATGAGGTATTTGCTCCAGTGGCTCGAATTGAAGCTATTCGCTTATTCTTAGCATTTGCTTCATACATGGGTTTTATGGTATATCAAATGGATGTCAAGAGTGCCTTTCTCTATGGGGAAATTGATGAAGAAGTCTATGTTACTCAACCCAAAGGATTTGAGGATCCTTTTCACCCTAAACATGTGTACAGAGTTGTGAAAGCTTTGTATGGCCTTCATCAAGCACCACGGGCCTGGTATGCACGCTTGTCTACTTTTCTGTTAAAGCATAATTACAGAAGAGGTTCAATAGACAAAACTCTCTTTATTAAGAAGAATTCCAGGGACATCATACTTGTACAGGTTTATGTGGATGACATTATTTTTGGCTCCACCAATAAAGCCTGGTGTGATGAATTTGAGGTGTTGATGAAAGGTGAATTTGAGATGAGTGCGATGGGTGAGTTAACATTCTTTTTAGGACTTCAGGTTATTCAGAAGTCTAATGGGATATTTATCAGCCAAGACAAGTATGTCCAGGACATGCTTACGAAGTTTGATATGGTGAATGTGAGATCTGCAACTACACCATTTGAAGCTACCAAACCTAAATCCAAGGAAGAACCTGATGAGGCTGTTAATGTTCATTTATACAGATCCATGATAGGTTCCCTCATGTATTTGACAGCTTCAAGGCCGGATATTCAGTTTGCAGTGAGTGCTTGTTCTAGACACCAGGTCACACCTTTGACTTCCCATTTAAATGCAGTCAAGAGGATTTTCAAGTATCTTAAAGGCCGACCAAAATTAGGTCTTTGGTACCCAAGAGATTCTCCTTTTGTTTTGGAAGCATATAGTGATAGTGACTATGCTGGTTCCTATGGTGATTGAAAATCCACAACTGGTGGATGTCAATTTCTGGGAAGAAGGTTAATCTCATGGCAGTGTAAAAAGCAGACTATTGTAGCTACCTCTTCAACTGAAGCTGAGTATGTTGCTGCTGCTAACTGTTGTGGTCAGGTACTTTGGATACAAAATCAAATGCTTGATTATGGGTTCAATTTTATGAACACTAAGATCTTTATTGATAATCAGAGTACCATATGTATTGTTAAAAACCCAGTCTTTCACCAAAGAACAAAGCACATCGAAATTAGGCACCATTTTATTAGAGATGCAAATGAAAAACATCTTATTCAAGTGCTTAAAATCCATACTGATGATAATATGGCTGATTTGTTAACCAAGGCATTTGATGGACCAAGGTTTAATCACCTTGTGGTTCACATAGGGATGATAAATCCCTAGATGCCATGGTTAAGGGGAGGATTTGGGTCCAAGGGGAGGACTGTTGTTTGTATATTATTCTTAGGATATTAGAATAGCAGCTTTATTTCTAGTAGTTAAATCCTTTTGTTTTTCTATGTATTTGGTTTGTGTGGTGTTGGTCTAACATTTTGCAGGGAAATGATTCATGATGTGTGCATAGCATGGAGTATGTGGCCTTAAATTGATGAGAACATTCACTTCTGGTTGGATAAGTGTTATTCCTGGTGTTGCATGAGTTTCTACTGGTGGTTATACTGGTTTCTTCTGACTGAACAATTCCTACTGGTGGTCTTACTGGTTTCTGCTGGTAGAGTTGTTCCTGCTGGTTTTGTTAATTGTTTGATAGGGTTTACTTTTCTTCAAGGACTAAAATTGAGTTTTATTATACTTCAATAGTAAAACTGAAACAAGTGGGCATTCAATTGCTAAAAAGGGGTATCTATTTAAAGGGTTCATTACTATTTGCCCTCATTTTTACAATTACCTTTCTATCAAACCCTAATTTTTTACAGCCCCCTTTTGTTTGTTCCACTCACCTTTCGAAAGTGCAATTCCTACTACCCACCAGGAGTAACTCCATTGCATCTACACACCAGTACTAACACTTAACCCTGTTCAAGCTATCATTGATCTAATGGCTGCCCTAAAATACCGCGACGAGCATAATAAGGTTGGATTTTTAGAGAAATCCAAAGGTAGCACAGATTATGATCAGGTTATTGACTTTTTGCTTGATTCTCACATAAGGTATGCCATTGTGTCTGGACCTCTCATCCATGAATCCCTCATAAATAAATTCTGGTATACGGCTCACTCTTATCAGCTGAGTTGTCTACCTGCTATTGGTGGCCAAAATATAGATGGTATCTGGTATACTATCACTGGAATCTTTTGTTGGAGTGGCTTCATTGTTAATGATGGAGGGAGGTATAGTAGATATGTCTATTGCTGAGATTTACACAGGCATGCGCAACCTAGGGTACCCCACAGAGGGAAAGCTGACAATTCACAAGAACAAATTCTCACCTCAGTGGAGGTTCCTGATTCACACTCTCTTGCATTGTTTAAGTACAAAGTCAGGGAGTTGGGATCAATTTGGAAGTCCCCTGGCCATTGCTTTGATATGTTTGTGTGAGGGAAGGAAGTATAACTGGTCTAGTTATATTTTTAATGGGATGGTAAATAACATTCAAAACTCAAACAAATTTTTGATGTATCCTAGGTTTCTACAGATGATTTTGAATATAGAAACAAGGTACAGGGCTTTTAGACTAACCAGTAAAATGTTTGCCAATATGCGACTGAACTTTCATGGGGATCCTATGCCTTTGGTGGCATCTATGCTTGCTCCTGCTCAACCTGCTATAGCAGGTGAAAGCTCAGGGGAAGCTGAACCTTCAGTACCACCAAATGTCCCTAAGATAGTGACTGAGACTGTTCATTCTCATGAACAAGTCTCAACACCACCCAGACCAACACCAACCAATACGGATGCTCAAGTGAATGAGCATGGTCCATTTTCTGACCCTACTACAAATCAAGCCCATGACTCCATTCCTGACCCTGTTCCTTCTACCAATGTGGAAGATGAATCTCTGGGAGGAACTTTCTTTGCTACTCCTTCGAGGTCCCCTGCAGCTCCACCTAAAGGTACAACCTCAAGAGGTGCTGCGGACCCTCTTAATTTAACAGCTTTGTGTACATTAGTGTGTGAACAAGGGAAAAAGATTGAGAATTTGGAATCCGAGCTTCAAGCCCATAAGCTGTTGTTTAAAGAGGTGATGGGAAAATTGGTAAAACGAGTGAAGTTTCTGGAATCAAAACTCAAAGCTAGAGGAAGAAAAGTATTTGTGAGTGAATCTGATACTGAGGAGGCAGAGGAACAAGATGTAGACCCATTGATCAAGCTTGCTAAAGCAGCTGCTACTGCTGCTGACACATCTTCTATTCCTGCTGATGACAATCAAACAGCTGACATTCCTCCTGGTTCATCCACTCCCACTACTGCATTTGGTAGTGCAACTAATGTTCCTACTGGTCCTTCTTTTGAGTTTGCTGCTGATCCCTTTAACAAAGGAAAATCTCCTATGATAGAGGAGGATCCTCCAATCAAGCCAAGGTCTTTCAGACAATTGGAGGAGGACAGATTGGGTGCAGAAGCTGCAAAGAAACTATATGAAGAGGAACAGGCTGAGTTGGCTAGAGAACAAGAGGAAAGACAGAGGAAGAGGCAAGAGGATGTTCTTAATTCTGCAAAGTACTACACAGATGATGATTGGATTCATATCATGGGACAAGTACATGCTAATCAGGGACTTACTGCTGACTTACTTGGTCCTGATGTTACTGAAGAAAACTTTGCAGAGAGAATGGTCAAAGTTATTGCTGAAAGGAGGAGACAGTTTGAAAAACAAAGGTTTATAGAGAAGAGGAATAAACCTATGACATATGCACAGCAGAAAGATTTTATGCGAACTTATGTCAAGAATCAGAGTTCTGTCATTTATTCTACTGGATGGACTTTGAAACATGTTAAGTCTTTTACTGATGCCACACTTCAGGAGGAGTTTAACAAGATTCGACATGCTGTTGAAAATCTGCAAACTCAGATACTCAGGAGGTCTATTAAAAGACCTGGTGCAGATTTGGACCAACCTACTTCCAAGAAGTCAAAATCCAATGAAGCTCAACACACTTCTGTTCCTCCTGCATCAAATCCATCAACTGCTGGTGTTCCATCTAACCCTTCACCATTTATTGATACTCCTCCACACTCACCTGAGGTTACACCTGTTTCACCACCCAAACCATCTGCTGCTGCTCCATCCAATGTTTCATCACACCCTGATATTCCACCTGAAACATCTGTTGATCCAACGGTTACTCCTACACCACCTTGTGCTACACCTGTTTCTAGGTCCTCTGGACCTAGGACAAGAAATCAATCTGTTGATGCTAATATTAAGACATATAGCACCAGGAGGAAGTCTTTAGCACCAAGGAAGATGCCATCTTCTGACGTGGACTTGGATGCTCCTGATACCTCTTTTATTCAAGTGCTCACGGATGATGACTTTGATGATTCTGCTGATCATACCGACCCTTTGTTTTGGCATATATTTGCTGCCTGGGAAGTTATTCCTACTGGCTTAGGTGATGTGAATGCTCTATACTTCACTGATAAAACTTCCAAATACGACAGGATTTGTCTAAATTGTTTGGTATGGTGGTTAAGTATTATGAGGATCATCCACTAGCTGGTTCTGGTATGATATTATGGGGAGATTTGCATGTTCTGTTTGAGTCTTCTACTGGTGGTTCCAGTTCAGTAGTTTGGAATGATCAACAGAAGTGGATTCTTCACAGTTGGAAGTTGTTTCCATTCTCTGGTGTTCATGTATTAGAGACATTCCATGGAAAGATCTTGTACATGTTTGCTGATACACCCTATCCTCTCTCTGCTTCTCTGATGAAAAAGATGTTGAAACATAAACTGGAGGTGGAGATTGATGGACTTGGAAATGACATGATGCATGCAGAGCAACTCATTCTATTCATCAAGAAGCAGCTTGCTTCTTGTGTTCCTTCTGATTGATTCTGGTATCTTGTTACTGCCTTGTATATATTTTTATTGCTTTTGGTATGTATAGTTTTGTTTATTGCAGGTCACTTTGGATGGTTTTTGGGGTTTTTGAGGTTTTTGGCTAAAAATTTGTTTTCCTGTGATACTATATTCTGGTGCAAAATGCTTTTATGGCACCTTGATTTCAAAGTTTCTCTTTTGAGGTGCAACATCATTATGGGTATCAATTCCCAGGCCTTCGGGCTCGAATTAATTGAGTTTTGGTTTCAATTCCCAGGTCTTAGACTAGAATGAATTGATATAGCTGTAATGGTTTGCTTCAAACCATAGGGTCTCTCAACTGACCTATGTTTCATGTACCAATTAGTTGAGATGGTTTACAGTCCACCATGGGAATAACCCTTTCTGGGTCCCAAGGATTGTCTAGCCCACAAGCAAACGGCTATGTGGTAAAGGCTTATAAAATCCGTTGATGGTTGCCAGGTTACCCAAAACTGGATGGTTATCACTTGCCATATTCTTGAAATGAAAAGTGGCTAGTCCTGAGCAAACGGCTCCAGGTAAAGACAAATCAAATCCGTTTTTGGCTGTGATGACTTGCCCAAAGTCATATAGTATTCAACCCACTATGATTAAAGTTTGAAGTGGTTGAAAATGGTTCCAATCTTCCATGGCATTCCTTTTTCTAGGACCCTATAGATTGGCTAGCCCAAGAGTTAATGGCTACTTGGTAAAGGCTTCATCAAATCCATTTATTTTCTATGATTCACCTCTTCCAGGAGTTAACACACCATGGAAAGTGATGAGAATAGTTATAACCTGAATTGATGTCTCTTATGCTGCTGTGGAGATTCTGAGTTCATGCTATGGAATTCATTGTTGCTGCTGGAGTGCTCAAGTTCAAGTTATTTTGCTGCTGTTTCAATCCTCAAGCTTACACGTCAAGATCTATCTAGAAACTGGACATTAACTATGTCAAAATCCAGTTTAGGGGAGGATTTTTAGGAATATTTGTATTTATTAGTTCCTACTGGTAGGTATGTAGTTTCTACTGGTAGAGTAGTTGCTACTGATAGTGTAATAGTTGCTACTAGCGGGTATGTAGTTCCTGCTGCTTATGATATTAGTCCTGGTAGAGTAAAGTAACTACTCCAGGATAAGTTTAGTTCATTTAAACTATGGATAGGCATGAGTAGCAGATAGACTCATGGAATCGTAATTCTAGGAGAATTAGTTTAGGGTTTCATATCTATAAATGAAACCACACGGTTTAGGTTGGATGACGATTTTGAACAATCAAGAAATAGTTTCATAATTAATAGAAAGGATCCATAGAGGATCAAAGTATTGTTTTAGTAATTCTTCTTTAGCTCTATTGTTTATTTTCCGCGTGAACAATAGATTGTGTTGTTAGACTCTCACAGAGTTACTTTTGATTACATTAGTACTCTATATCCTTCACAGGCTTAAAAGATCTATCTAGGGCTGAGACCTACAAACCCCACAAGAAGCAAAATGTAGCTAGGGCATACACTGTTGGACCTGGTGAAAAGAAGGCTTATATTGGAAATATACCTCTATGCACCAAGTGCAATTACCACCACACCGGGCAATGTGCACCCAAGTGTGGAAATTGCAAGAGGTATGGTCATGCTACCAATGATTGTCGATTCAATACCAACAACAACAACAACAACAACAACAAGAATCAAAAGGCAGGAGCATGTTATGAATGTGGTAACACCGGGCATATGAGGAGAGATTGTCCAAAACTGAAGAACCGTGGGAATGGCAACGGGAATGGCACAGCTCAAGGAAGAGCTTATGCTTTGGGAGGAAGAGATGCTAGCCCGAACTCTAACGTCATCACGGGTACGTTTCTCCTCAACAACCGTTATGCTACAATTTTGTTTGATACTGGTGCGGATAGGAGCTTTATATCTAATACCTTTAGTACCTTGATTAACATTACCCCCACTACATTAGAAAATAATTATGACGTAGAATTAGCCGATGGGAAAATCATAGGAGTTAACACCATAATTCGTGGTTGCACTCTAAACTTCATGAATCATCCTTTCAACATTGACTTGATGCCGGACCCACTCGGTAATTTTGACGTCATTATTGGAATGGATTGGTTAACAAAGTATCATAGAGTGATCATCTGTGACGAGAAGATTGTACGTGTTCCTTTCAAAAGAGAGATGTTAATTTTTTAAGGCAATGGAAACAACCAAAAGGAAGAATCCCGACTAAATATCATTTTATGCACTAAAGCACAAGAGTATTTTTCAAAGGGATGTGATGTCTTTTTGGCACACATTACCACGAAGGAAGCCAAAGATAAGTCGAAGGGGGAAGCGACTTGAGGACGTGTCGATTGTCAGAGACTTTCCTGAAGTTTTTCCTGAAGACTTGTCGGGTATTCCACCGGCTCGACAAGTAGAGTTCCAAATTGATTTGGTACCAGGTGTTGCACCTGTAACACGGGCGCCTTATCGGCTGGCACCATCCAAAATGAAGGAACTAGTAGATTAACTTCAAGAACTATATGACAAAGGATTTATAAGGCCCAGCTCTTCACCCTGGGGAGCTCCGGTCTTGTTCGTCAAGAAGAAAGATGGATCATTTTGCATGTGCATCGATTATCGTGAACTGAACAAGTTAACGGTGAAGAACTGTTATCCACTTCCTAGAATTGATGACTTGTTCGATCAACTTTAAGGGTCGAGTGTCTACTCAAAAATCGACTTATGATCGGGTTACCATCAGTTGAGAGTTCGTGAAGAAGACATCCTCAAGACCGCGTTTAGGACGCGTTACGGACATTATGAATTTCAAGTAATGCCTTTTGGTTTGACAAACGCACCGGCGGTATTTATGGACCTCATGAATCGGGTGTGCAAACCTTATTTGGATAAGTTTGTGATTGTCTTTATCGATGATATACTAATTTATTCAAAGAACAAAGAAGAGCATGAAGAGCATCTCAAATTAATTTTGAAGTTGCTTAAGAAAAAGGAGTTGTACGCAAAATTTTCCAAGTGTGAATTTTGGATTCCAAAAGTGCAGTTTCTCGGACACGTGATTGATAGCAAAGGCATTCACGTAGATCCAACAAAGATCGAATCAATTAAAGATTGGGCGTCTCCTAAGACTCCGACAGAGATTCACTAGTTTTTAGGACTTGTCGGGTATTACCGCAGATTTATTGAGGGCTTCTCCAAGATAGCAAAGTCGGTGACTAAGCTGACTCAGAATAATGTGAAGTTTGACTAGGGAGAAAAGGAGGAAGCCGCATTTCAACTGATTAAACAAAAGTTGTGTAGCGCACCCATTCTGGCCTTGCCTAAAGGATCAAAAAAATCATTGTTTATTGTGATGCGTCACATAAGGGTTTGGGTGTCGTGCTTATGCAAAACGAGAAAGTTATAGCCTATGCTTCTCGACAACTAAAGATCCATGAGAAAAACTACACAACACATGATCTGGAACTTAGAGCGGTGGTGTTCACCCTTAAAATATGGAGACATTACTTATACGGAACAAGGTGCACCGTATTTACCGACCACAAGAGTCTACAACATATCATTGATCAAAAAGAGTTGAACATGAGGCAACGGCGTTGGTTGGAGTTGCTTAGTGATTATGATTGTGACATCCGCTACCACCCAGGGAAGGCGAACATAGTTGCTGATGCATTAAGCAGAAAAGAAAGGGTTAAACCTTTAAGGGTCCGAGCCTTAGTCATGACTATTGGCTTGAATCTTCCTAAACAAATCCTAGAAGCTCAAACCGAAGCATTAAACCCTGAAAACCTTACTGCTGAAGATGTTGGAGGTATGCTCCGACAAGACCTTACAAAGGAAAGATTGAAACCCTGTGCGGACGGAACCTTATGTTTAAACAACAGGAGTTGGTTACCGTGTTATGGCGACTTAAGGACTCTAGTCATGCACGAGTCTCATAAGTCAAAATATTCTATTCATCCAGGTTCTGACAAGATGTACCAAGACTTAAAGCAGTTTTATTGGTGGCCTAACATGAAGGCGAATATTGCCACTTATGTTAGCAAGTGTCTGACTTGTTCTAAAGTCAAGGCAGAGCACCAAAAACCTTCTGGTTTACTAGTCCAACTAGAGATTCCAGAATGGAAGTGGGAGAAAATCATCATGGATTTCGTCACTAAACTCCCTAAGATGATAAATGGTTATGATACCATTTGGGTGATCGTTGATCCTCTTACCAAATCTGCTCACTTCCTACCAATGAGGGAAACGAATCCCATGGAGAAGTTAATGAAGCTTTACATGAAGGAAGTAGTCACCCGACATGGTGTGCATGTTTCTATTATCTCCGATCATGATGGTAGATTCACATCACTATTCTAGAAAGCACTTAATAAGGCATTGGGAACTCGATTGGACATGAGTACGGCCTACCATCCCGAAACTGACAGTCAAAGTGAAAGGACTATCCAAACATTAGAAGACATGTTATGCGCTTGCGTGTTAGACTTTGGAAAGAATTAGGATAGACATTTACCATTAGTGGAATTCTCTTACAACAACAGTTACCATACCAGCATAAAGGCTGCACCATTTGAGGCACTGTATGGACGAAAGTGTTGATCACCCGTATGTTGGGCAGAAGTTGGAGATGCTCAGCTTACTGGTCTTGCAATAATTCATGAAACCACTGAGAAGATCGTCCAAATCAAAAACATAATCCAGGCCGCTCGTGACTGACAGAAGAGCTATGCAAACATTAGACGTAAACCAATGGTATTCCAAGTTGGTGACCGGGTTATGTTAAAAGTTTCACCTTGGAAAGGAGTTGTGCATTTTGGCAAACGGGGGAAGTTAAACCCTAGGTATGTCGGTCCTTTCAAGGTGATCAAAAGAGTCGGAACTGTTACCTATAAACTTGAGCTACCACCACAATTAAGCCGAGTTCATAACACGTTCCATGTGTCAAATATGAAGAAGTGTCTGTCCGATGAATCACTTGTAATTTCATTGGAAGAACCAGTAGAAGTTTTGGATCGTGAAATCAAACAATTGAAGAGAAGACGCATTCCCATCATTAAGGTTAGATGGCACTCTCAACGAGGTCCTGAGTTTACATGGGAACGTGAGGATCAATTTAAGCATAAATACCCACATCTCTTCACCAAGACCGCACCGTCGTCAAGTGCCGCGTCTTAAGCCTTGAGGATAAGGCTCATTTAACGGGGGAAGACTATAACACCTTGTGTTTTCAGGCCATGTTACAATTTCAATTATTCCATTATTTCCTTATTTATAGAGTTTTACGTGCTTACTTTTTCTTATTTAAATCGTCTAGCTAAATTTTACTAAGTAAGTTTAACCAAGAATATTAATAACGGGATTAGTACTATGTTTCACTAAGATATCTAGTTATCCGTTTGTCTATGACTTAGTTAACAAAAAAAATGAATACACTCCATTCTTTTCTTTTCATCACTTAGTGTATATTCTATAAGTAAATTTAGAACAAGACTTATTTCTTTCTTTGTTTTTAAATAAGGCATACAATAAAAACTACATAAACTATGAATCTAACACAAGAAATAAATAAACTTTCCAAGAATCTAAACAACATTTTCGTGTACCACTCTCCAACCCCCAAATCAGTAAAACTTTCCAACATGGATAAGATATACAAAGATCCATTCTTACTATGACTCTACTACCCATTAGATAAAACCCAAAAATCCCTTACCATAATTGGGTTAACATTTAAACGTGACTTCAAGGAGGAACACTATGCATGCATTGCTTTGTGAGTATAAAAAGGGCTTTACACACTCCTTTGCAAACACAGGGAACACAACATAACTCCAATTATCATCATACCCTCTCTTTACCTTGATTTTCTTTGACCTTCTATCTTATTTTTTAACTCATATACCACACAGTCATTGCATCATTACTTTTACCATAAACCCTAAAAACTCCAAGAAACCCTAACTAGGTTTCTTTGGTGTTTCGTTTCCCTGATTGGTCGTCCACATTAAGGCAGCAAGTTGAGGTACGTGTTCGTCATAAGGGGTTCAAACAGTTGTGAGAAATCATTTGTTTTGGTGTTTGGTTTAGTATTCGTAAGGGGTGAAAAGTTTCGTGAATTCATTGTCATTCGTTGAGTCAAGTCTTCTACACGTTCGTCCTTGAGTTGTGAGCAAATTGTTCCTTGTTATTTAACTTTTATATATTCAATCCTTATGCCTATTGTAGTGTGCTTGAAATTCTTTAAAAACAAAACACGTTTCTTTTCTTTTGTGTTAACTTTTTGTTGTATATCAAATAACATTAAAACCCTTATAAAACTTGTTAAGGGACTAATAAGATATCGGCCATGCTTATGCTAGGGTAATAAGTGTAGAAATCAGCCCTTTTGTAGCTTGGACTCATTAGTTGGTTAGAAAGAAAACGCATTGATAATGAAACGCAGCCCACACAGTAAACTTTGAGCGCACCATTCGACCTCTAGACGTTGAGTATAAAAGTGAACCTTAATTATTTTCGTAAATTGGACATGTAATAATTGTTTTGCCCCTGGAATCACTGGTTTTCGTCAAGTAATAAAGAACCTAGAAGGACTCAAAGTTAGACGACAGAAATTATCATTTTTCCTACTGTTTTAAAAGCAGTCAGCAAGGCAATTTTGCTCGGGTTTTTGCAACACGTTTTCCTAATGTTAAAATGAGCTAAGGGATGTTACTTGAAGCCTAATGTACCATTTTTAGATAGGAAAAAGAATTAACCTTTTCGTTTAGTAACCAATTCACAAATCGCATAGGAAATTGGCTATTCGTCACACGTGTGTACATTATGTCAAACACCTGGTGTGCAACTGGTCAAGTCTGCCCACGAGCAACGCCTACCTTTCGACCCATGTTTGACCCCGTTAGCGACCCTGACACACAAAACTTATAAAAGATAAATTAAAGTAGACCAGGCCTAGTTTACTAAGATATTTTTATCTTGTTCTAATGTTGAGTAAAGAAGTCGCAAACTAAGACCAAAACCTGTTGCACGATAAGGACACTTAGCCAAAAATTGGCTTGTTTTCTGTTTTGAAAACCTAGCCGCGACACACCCACCTTTAGCCCCATGTTCGACCCAATAAACGACCTTTTTGGACAAGACTTAATTAACGAAAGTTGTAGACGACCTGGTCAGGTTTTTAAATATGTTGTTAGTTGGCATTTTCATTAAGTAACGAATATAAAAACTAATCCTAAAACTCTACGTGTGTCACATGGATTTTTTAAATAAAACTTAACTTTTCTCTAACACATTTGCTTTATATTTTGTCACAACTTAGCCGATTTAGTTGACGCACTTAGAGACCGAACTAAGGGCCGAACTAAACTAATGTTTTAAGTGACCTAGTTTACAAAAAGTCCGATGTTGTAAATTGCATACTTATATTTTGAATACATTGACCCAATAAAGTTAACCATTTTAACATGAGAATTTACTTTCAAACATCATTATTTTAATTGGAGCTCAAACACACACTAGGGACGAGATTGCAAGTATTTAGTTTTATATTTTCTGCTTAGTAAATATGTATTATATTTACTTAGGTTGCGGATAAAGTCTTTTGCTTCGTTTTTCGTGCCACTGCCTTGCTATTCCATTATCATTGTTTGATGTGAGTTTATAGTCCCCATCTTACTCTTTTTAATCATTTATCAAATCTCGAGGATGAGATCATGTTTGTTTTACAAAATGGATGCAAGTACGTTTTAATTCAAATATTACGAGTTTGCCTAAGTAGCTATAACCCACTATGCCTATCATCATGAACTGTTAATTGCATATATGTAATTGTTAATAGCATTATATGAGCGCGAATGTTATGAATAGATCTATTTGGGAATTAACATCCCCGTTCGGGCAAGTAGCTCTTGCTAGTTTACCGGTTGGCCGAGAACGACGAACGTATACCGAAGCCGAATACAAAAGCGCCAGAAAGGCATGTCAACAAGCAATATGGATGAAACAAGCTCTTATCGACTATGACGTACGACTTGATGACGTTCTGATCATGTGCGACAACAAAGGCAGGACTGACCTTTGCAAAAACCCGGTGCAACACTCTCGTACTAAACACATCGAAATACGTCACCACTTTCTTCGTGATAATGTCCAGAAAGGACATATCTCAATCGAAAAAGTGTCGTCCGTCGACAATATCGCCGACATCCTTACGAAACCCCTTAAACGTGAATCGTTTAATTATCTTCATCTTGGTTTAGGAATGATGGAACACATTTCATAAATCGGGTTAGTCCGCTTCTTCTTATTCTAGTCTCGATTCTAGTCCATGTTCCATTCCATGTCGTGAAAACTTAAATACTTCGTCTGAAGTACTTTGAGCATTGTTAATTCATGAAATGAAAATTAAAACGTCACTCCTTTGTGTAAAGTTGTTGTCAAAATTCAGTCTAAAAACTTATGCTGAGGGCGGCCCCCATATCGCAGGCAGCCCTAAAGCTTATTTGGGCGCCCCCCTGATCGATATGGGACCGCCACCAGCAGACACTTATTATCTGCACATTGTAAAAAAATTTCAAAACTCAAAACCAAACACCTTATCTTCCTGTTGGTGCGACGAACACGAAACCAAAACTCAAAATCAATCACCTAAACACTAATTAAAGATCAAATCAACACTAATAATCATTCCTAACATCATAAAGATCATTAATTGTAAGTTATTTCATCTATTTTCATTCCAATTTGTGTCTAGGGTTCATGTTGAACAAAAAATCAAAATTAGGGATTTTTATTTTTCTTATGTTTATGTACAATTATGACTACAATAATATAATGCATAACTAATATGCTTTCCGTAGACATAGGATTTGCATGATTAAAGTGTGTTTGTCAAAAATTCTTTTCACAACCAAACCCTAATTTTATTTTCAAAATCACTCACGTTAAGATCACTATAAAATTGTTTTTATACATTGTTAATACACTCTAAAAATGATTTAAAATACATGCATAATGATCTCATAAACAAAATTCGAGATACATAATTCATATGTATTTTTTGACTTGTTTGGATGAGCAAAATCAAATTAAGGAGCGTTTGGGTTAACTCTTAGGTTTTTATTTCTAGGTCGAGTTAACTGTTACTCTACATTTGTGGCATTTAAGCACACACTAGATACACGCTCAAATTAATAGAACATGTTCATAGTTATAAAATATGACTTTGGTTATTTTCGTTTTAGGTGACCATGCCTCGAATCACCAGACTAGATCACCAAAATACCCAAAACTACATTCCACACATATTAAATGAATTTAATTAACCATTACAAAACACCATTGCAAATCTTGAAAAACGATACTTTCATGAAGGTAGGGTTGTAAGTTAAACTTTTAAAAACATGAGTCATATCCGTGCTAAGTTTAGATTAATTGGTTTTGATTGTTTGTTGAGCATAAATGAACAAATTGTTCCTCGTTTTGTTCTTGAGTTTTATAGTCAACTCACGTTTGACTATAACTCTGAAGGTTATTTTGTGGTCAACTTTATCCTACAAAGTAAGTCATTCTCACTCACTCTCGAGGAATTCGGTCAAATCTTGAAAATCCCTTTCAAAGGTCAAGTGTCATACACCGACATGTGGTTACTCGACTACTTGTCAATAAATGCTCCAAGTAAAGGTCGTTATAAAATCACTCGTCCCTCTCAAAATGTCATCAAGTCTCTTATTCAAATTCTTAGACAAGGTCAAGTTACTCGTACCAAAAACAAGAAACCCATTGTCGTAGATAAAAATGAAATTTTAACCCGCAAAACTCAACCTCATATGAAACCATGGGTTGAAATCATTCGTGAAAACGCCATTTGTTTAGGAGGTCATCGGGATCATGTCTTCGTGTGTCTTTGTCATATGCTATATTGCATCAAAACCTCAACTCTATACAATTTAGCATTTTTCATTCTCAAACGAATAGAAAAGACTCGAAACAAACCTATGGAACTCTTACCTTATGGAATGCTTTTGACTAGATTGTTCAAACTTGTTGTGTCCATCTTTACTGAGTTAGAAATTGATCACTACCTCTCATATGATTGATTCATGCATCCCTTCGCTCCTCATTATGAGCGAATGATGCGATCAGATCATGGCAAAAAAAGACCTCGTAATTCAAATGCTAGCTCCTCTTCCACCACTCTAAATCATCCATCCTCATTTCATCCGTTAGATGACATTGTTGATGAAAATGATGAAGAATTGTTTCGTTCCAACTCTTCTTCTCCTTCTTAAAACGTCTCTTTTTCGTTCAATGTTGTCTCTAGAGTCCATCAAAACCTACCTCATGAAAGTCAACACTTAAACACCTACCTTTCTAAAAATATAAACCTTCAAACTCAACATCGAGATAATCACCAGAAAGGGTTAAGGTCAATTGGAAAAGCTCTCAAGGACATGATGAGTGGAAAACGGAAGTGAACATGTGATAACACTCAAATCGAGTATGTTTTTGGGAGCGTTATTTGTGCTCTTATATGAAATATTTGGTTAAAAAAGAAATTTTGTTGCTAATCTTATGCAATGTGAAGTTTACGTGTTTATAGCTAGCAAAGATGGAAGAAGACAAGAAAATAGGAAGAAAACATGAAGAAAATGACTTTTAGAGATTTCCCAATAAGTTACGCCTGGATAAAAGGATTGGAGGCCCATTATAGCCCAAATACAATTATTTAATCTATTTATTAGTTGTATGGGCCAACCCAGACCAAAAGGAAGCAAAAGGAAGAAAATTGGCCAAGAAAACAACACTTTACGTTTTGATGCGAAGACCCAGCCGCCCAGGCTAGAAATCAGCCGCCCAAGATGGCAACAACAATTCAGCCGCCCGGCTGGCTGACAAGCTACCTGGCTGGCCACATTTGGCAGTTACAAAGTTGGCAATTATAGGAGAATTAAAGTGCAATAACCCTCCAAACCCGATCATTTCCCTCCATAACTACTGGAGCTTCATTTTCTTGCTTGAGGGGCATGTACTTAGCCTATATATGTATTCTAAGGGGCCTAGACCTAAGATACACTTTTATAACCCTTGACAAAGGTTTAGAAACCCTAACTCTCCCAAAAGGCTAGAATAGTTTTGAGAATTCTAGGAGTTAAGCAAGAACAGGTTATTGATCTTGGTTGCTTGTTGGTGTTTAAGAATTGGTATTCTTGTTGATTGGAGGCATTTAAATTGCTCTAAATCCAAGTCTAGACTTTCTTGTGTAATCATTTGGATAGGTATAATCCTTGTTCTTATATTTCCAAAAAGTTTACTTATTTTATAGACATGAACAATATGTTTGAATTGACTTTCGAGTTTATTGAAATGAATTATGAGTAGTGTTTGATATACTTGTGTAAATACTATGGAATTGATTATGATGTGTTGATTATGATTATATGCTTGAATCTTATGAATTGTCTTGTGGTTGTTTGATGAATAACTTGTTGGATTACATGTTGATGAAACCTAAAAATGGATTTATAGGCCGAAAGGATTTCCGGTTAAGTTTCATAATTGACATGTTTAAAAAGGCTTGTTTGATCTTAAACTCGAGTATAGGCCAAAAGGACTCGTTGAAATTACTTAAAAATCATGTTTTTCATAGCAATCAGACTACAAATGGTTAGAAGGTTTGGCGTTCATAAGCCGAAAGGGATCACCATCATTTTAGCATATATGTGTGGATTTGCGAAAGACACCATGGATCGAATCCATATAACCTATGTTTTTGTTAGTCATACAATCATTTTTAACCAATAAATCAACTATCATATCAATGAAATATAATTTGGCACAAGTATTGTTTTTCCCATAAAAGATTCTAAAGACATAAGTTTAGTGGTGATAGGGATCGTGACAACCTAATTACTTATTCCGTTACTATATAATGATTATTACCATGTCCCGTGGAACGAACTCGACTTACCCAACTTTACTATGAATGAACGAGTATACTTGCTCGTATGCATTTTTGGTAGTTTAATTAGTCGTGATTATAAATGTAAAACTTGCACCCGCTACCTAGCATCAAATTTTTAGCGTCGCTGTCATGTGTTCTTTTCATTTTTAATCATTATAAATTGGTAGCGGATGTGTTTTTGTTCAAAATTCGTGTTTTAAAAACATTCGTGTGGTTCCAGGTTCAGCCATCTGGATGGCTTGTTAGTCGGGCGGCTCGTGCCGCGACGAAGGGAAAATCCCAGCTAGCCGAGCGGCTGGGAGTGTTCTGTAAAAATAATAATAATAATAATAATTTTTTGTTCCGTTTTTTAATAAATTAAATTGGTTTGCTTGTTTTTAATTTTTCTTGCATGAATGTTTAAGGATGTCTTAGATTAATAAGAGTGCATGTTTGTTAAATTTGTAATCGTATCGTTTGTTTCGTGTGATTGCTTTGTATTGGATAAATTTCCATGTTTATGTGTTTAAATGTTTCAATTTGAATTTATTTTTCAATAAGCTTAAGTTTTTTAAAAGAAAGTAATTTTTTAGGATATCGACCAACCAGCTGGCCGGTTGAGGAGCCATGTCGGGCAGCTCGTCTAAGTCTGTGAGGTAGTTATTAGATTAATTGCAGGTCATGTTTCAGTTCAGGAAGTGTTTTAAATGCTATGTTATCTGAGTTAAGTTGTCGAAGTGGATATGTGATATGACTAACCCAAAATCTAATGAATCGGTTTGTGATTTCATGTTTGTTTTATAGTTTAACTTTTGCTTAAGGAATGTATACTCTAAGTTTGGCTCCAAAGTACTTAAATGGTATGGAGGATATCTTGGATGATGGAGATTCTATGGAAGCTAGCTAACGGTTGGAAAAAATAAGAAAGAGTTGGAATTATTTGAAGCATTGGATCACAAGAGTGTTATGGTCAATGAGGGGAGTCATAGGGTTGTTATGTTTAAGAAGGCTCCTCGTGCCTACAGCAGGCCATTCACAAGGTTTTTCTTACCTTGTGATGTGTACGACCAAGGTGCGTGGGATGCCGAGCTTGATATGGCGAATTCATTCAATTACATTACGAAAGAAAGTTTAACCAACTGGGTTTTGTTCGAGTAGACTATGAAAAATATAGAAGAAAGATGATTAAAGAGGTTCGAGTGGAAATTCATGGTTTCACATTTTTGGTTGATTTTGTAGTGATTGGGTATGCAAACGAAGGTGAGCCTTCGGTGTTGTTTGGTATAGATTTCTTGGTGACTTCTAAGAGTAGGATTGACTTTAGAATTGGCGAGATGCGCATTGATCTCACCATGCTTAAGGAGATGAAGGAAATTGATGCTATGTTGGATGCGTTAGTTAAGAATTTGGAAGAGGTAGGTAGTTTTAACGATGATTTAGTCAAGATGGGCAAGATTAGTCGTAATAAGAACCATAAGGTCAACAAACTTACCCCTTCACCACAAATCAAAATTGAAGAAATCCCTACAATCTCCACCATTGCACCACCATCACCCATTTATCACCCACTAACCTAAAAACAAAAAGAGAAAGTAAAAGAGGTGTTGGATCATAGGTACAAGGAATTGGAAGAACCCAAGCCAATTCTGGAAGTTTTGGAGAACTATATGATCTATCAAAAGAAGCTTGACAAAGTGTTAATGGGAAGAGCTAGGTTGAATAGTGATGATTATGGTGAGGAAGTAAAGATGAGGATTGTGGAGCATAGGTTGCCCAAGAAAATGTGTGACCCGGGCAATTTTATGCTTTCGGTGAAAGTGAATGAAACGATCGAGATTAATGCTCTTGCGAATACAGGGGCAAGTGTGAGTGTGTTGCCCTATTGTCTTTTCTTGAACCTTGGTCTAGGAGATCCTAAGCCTTATAACTCTAATCTTACCATGGTGGATAACACACAAGCTAAAGCTACAGGGGAAGTCAAGAATGCGAGGATACAAATTGAGTATCAAGCTTACTTGGTGGACATTTTGATTTTAGACATAACGGTGGACAAGGAACTTCCTTTGTTGTTGGGGCGCCCATTTTTGAGAACTTATGGAGCGGTTATAGACATGGGGCAAGGTACTTTATGCATTAATGATGGAGTCATTCCTCATACCTATTTTCCTAATCCAAGAGGCAAGGCTTACTTGGACAACTTTGCGTAAGAAGAAGATGATTGGTTGAGTTACTTTGAGGTGGGTGGAGATGAAGATGGCAATCCAAAATATGGACCCGTTGCACCATCATTTTTAGACATTAAGGATGATATGGAAAGGGCTTTGGCTATGGACGCTTACTTTAACCCCTTCAAAACTATTATAGTTTTCAAGAAACTAATTGATTCTCTAGGTTCACTTCTGATCCAATTGAAGAACACAGATTGGGGGAATGAAGGGTATGGAACTTACAAGAAGATTAAAGGCGATGGAGACTGGCATGCAAAATTTGAAGTGACTACTCCGAGTGGGCGAAAGTTCATTAGGATGTTCAAGACTAAGAAGACCAATAGGAAGCTTTCCGGAAAATTCATTCCGGAAGACATTCTTAAGTTTGATCAATTTATTAATTGAGAAGCCCAACAACCCAACCACAAAATGAAGCATGAATAATAAATTTTGAAGAATAAGGCACCACTCTTGTGCCAAGGATGCTTGTCTCCTTTTACATTTTGCATCCTCTCTTAAAAACAATTTATCATTTTGGTTATTTCGGTTATGTTTAGTTATCGTTTTAAGACATCTTTTGATGATTGGGTTATGATTTGATGAATTAAAGTCTGAGGTTTATTATATTTTTTTCATTAGTTTTAGTTTTAGTTTTAGTTTGATTTTTCCAAGAAGTATGTTGTGAAGTGTGTGATTTTCACAAACATTTGGTAACAAATACTCAACCTCGTATTGTTTTCACCCGGAAATAATTACGAATGTTGACCAACAAGTCGGATGAAAATTTAAGTGGCACCATGATGTAAATTTCCAGTCTATGCGGTTAGAAAAGAAGCCACCTTGCTAGAAATTGGTATAAAACCTAAAAATTCAAAATTTTCAAAAAAACACACACACAACACACACTACTCTCTTGGAATCATCAAATTCGTGTAGATTGATCCAATTGCAATTAAGGATCGTGTTCAAGGATCATCCATGGCTCCAAAAGGGTAAGCAATTACATTAATTCGAATCAATTGATTGTTTAATTCGTGTTCATCATTTTAGGTTAAAAATTAGAGGATTTTGATCCGTTTCAAATTAGACGAATTCATTATAGGATTAAGTGGGTATATGCTAGTAGGTAAGATTGCAAAAAGAATTAGAATGATTGGTTAAGTATAGATTGAATGGTGATGATTTTAAAATCCAAAAATTTTGAGGTTGAATATTTGGTCGATTTGATGAAAGGGTAAGGGATTTATAGTGATATATGATTGATTTTGAGTGTCTAGGTGATACTAGATTGATTGTATGGATCACCTATTAGATTTTGGTAAGTTTGAAGCTTAAGGGGAATATGAAAAGTTTGGTGAAATGAATTCTAGGAGGTAGTCGCGCTTGAGAATGATTTAGGGATGTTTAGGAGCACCCAAAGAGCATTAGGAAGACTTAAAAGCGATTAGGAAGTGCAAAAAACACCGGGAAACAACCAAAAAACCAACCGGTACAGAAGAAATGTGCCAGCCGACCGGTTGGGATGCTCAACCACACGGCTGGGGTAGCGATGAGGCACCAGCCGACCGGCTAGAGGTTCGTGCCGGGCGGCTGGAGGCTCTCTCTGGTCCGGTCCTTTTTTCCTTCGATACTAGACTAGCTAGGGGTGTTCTACGTTTAGGATAATAGTTCATATATGCTTGTTTATGCTTATATTTGTTACTTTTGCAGAAAGCTACGTAAGGTTCAAGTCCGAACCCACTTATTTCAAGTTTTGCTAAAAGGAATAAGCATGGGACTATCGAATATCATTTGCAACAAGTGAAGAATACCAATTTGAAGTGGAGAGTGTTACCATCAGCAGAAAGGCACGCTTATTGTGAACGATTATCTAAGTTGCAAGTTAAAGGATTCAGAATACCAAGAGTGCCAAGTTGGACTTTGTTTTATAATTACAACATTGAGGAAACTTTGAAAAATAAGATGAATTATGAATACCTTCATGATGATGGGGACGTTTTCGTTGATTACTCGTGGGAGAGAGCTCTTTTGATTTATGGGGATGTTTATCCAGAATGGTGTTTAGAGTTCTTCTCAACCATGTATTTTGATAGAGGAGTTGATAGGACTAAGTTGATGATGAAGAAGTGCATTTGGTTTAAGCTTTGTGGAGTTGAAAAAGTGCTTACTTTGCTTGAGTTTGTAGTTTTGTTAGGGTTATATGAAGAAGATGAGTTAAGTCATAGGTTGTTTGCTATCATTTACTCGGCTGGAGGTTGTGACAGTCGATTCAACCCATGAGGCATTTTGGCAAAAGATTAGGAAACCAACTAGTACTAACCTAAGGACATCACTGATTAAAGAACCAATTATGAGGATTATGCATAAGTTATTGGTTGGATCTTTGTGTTTCATAGGGTCTGGGTCTTGGTTAGCAAGGAAGACGGTATCAAAAGAGGAGACATGTGATTGATGGCGGCATTGGAAGGAGTCGCGGGGTATTAACTTTAGCCTTGGGTTATTACCGAGCCTTTGTAAGCATGCTCTGGGTTCTTAAAGAGAATAGTCTTATTTATAGAGGTCATTATGTGACCAAGATTGCTCATTCGTTAGGGTACCTTAATAATAAGAAAGTGGCAAAATGTTGGAGCCAATCGAGTGTGAAACATGGACTATCAAGATGTTGTAAAATGAGCTAGATGAGGGCACACATTCTTTAATACACACTAAACAAGAGGCACCACAACCTGGGCAAGCAAGAAGGTAAAGTCAAGAACCAAAAGGGTTAGACTCGAGTTGGGGAGATTGGAATGCGAGCTTGAACGAAGTTGAGCGTAGGGATGTTTGGAGAGATTTGATGCTTATAAGGAACAACTACATGTTAGAGCATTCCATGCCTATCCTTCACCATTTAGCAGATTAATCCAACTTTGCCTATCCCGCTTACGAACCACCAAATGTTCCACCATACCCTTACCCATATGTGCCTTATCCACACCCTTACACACATTACCCCGATACGGGTAGTCCATCTTTTGGAGGAGACCACTATGGAGTTCATGGTGACGGTTATCACGCAGGTTTTAAAATTCCTGGTTCTGGTTATGAGATTGGAGGATCGTCAGCAGGATTTCATGGAGATGATTTTGATCCGATTGTGCACTCGGAAAATTGTGTGGACTGTGACGATGATGAGATGCAAGATTAATCGTGTGATCAAGCTTGATTCTAAAACTCTTGCTCATGTTGGATATTTTTAATTTTAATTCATAGGATGTTTTTAAATTGTGTTTAAGTACTTTACTTTATTGATTTGGAATTTAATGATGTTCTTATTTTATATCATAAGTATTCGCATTCAGTAAGTATTGTGTTTTAGCAGTATTTGCTTGGGTTTGATATGCGAGAAGTATGGTGTGGTTATCAAAACTGAGTTTTAAAAAAAACGCAAATCCGTACAAAAAACCACATTCGGAAGATCGTATTTAAATCGGGGGTAGTATTATTCTATCCTAATTTTTTTCCATTTCCTTTACTTTGAAAGTTCGTTATTTACATTGAGGGGGACCAATGCAAAACTTTAAGTGGGAGGGAGAGGAGGTAAATAGGAATAAAAAAAATATTCTAACTTTTTAACTTTTTTTTGTACGATTTTTTAGTATAATTTTTAAATTTTTTAGGATAAAATTGTCGCCCTCAAGGATTTAGTTGTTTTCACACGTAAGGAATATATGTTAAAAAATGATTAAATCATTCCAACAAGTAATGAGGCTTTTTGAATTTTTTGACAAACCCCGATTATTTGAACAATCCATTTTCAGGATCGATAACATTTGCTATCACATTTATAGCCGTTAATCAAAATTATGAGGAATTGAAGCCTATTTTGTATGATAAGCATTATTTTTATGCTTAATTCCAATTCTTGCTATGAGTGTACCGGTGATTGACTCGATTTTAGAACTTGTGCTTGTTATGCATTATATTTTCGCAGTGAGATCATGCTTGTTATGCATTATATTTTCGTAGTAAGATCATATGTGTATGATTATGGTAAATTTAAGTGATAAAGGCAAAATTAGGATTTACACCAAATGGCTTTCCAATTTATAACAAATGATTTTAACTAGCCACATCGGTTAGTTAACCACTCTTTTGGACCCATTTGTTAGCACTTACTTTTAGTGCTAGATACAATTAGTACACCGTATGAGCCATCCCGTTTATTTGATAAAATCCAGAAAAATACAAAAATATATTTACATCTTTAACATTATCCTAACCCTTAGTTAAGTCTATAGATTACTAGTTACTTGGTACGTATGGCGTATTTTTTATGATTACTTGTTGACCACACTTTGTAATTAGTGTGTGTCATTTCGACAAAGATGGAGGTAGCTACTCTTATTTGTAATTTTTGTGGTGTATGCTCATCCAAAATGTGGAGGTGACGGAGGAGTTTGGTTGTTAAAAAAATAAAAAAATAAATAGCCAATGTGCTATAAATTATGAAGATGAAGGAAGAAGAAGTAAAATTAGGGTTGTCGATTAGCCAATGTGCTAAGACGTGACATCGGTAATCGATCAAGAGGAATCTGGGTACGTGATCATTTTATTTGGATTGTGGTAGCTAGCAATTTTAGACTTAACTTTATTTTTCGTTTGTAGAACAGAACCAAAAATATCCGATACCTAACTCACAACCCTTGTTAACCCGAAATCTTAACCATAAAAATCCTTTTGATAGATTTTTCGGGTGCTCATGCCCCATCGGATTTATTTTTGATTCTTGTACAACCTATGGTATGACACGAAATCATGACTGAGCAAATGAGTGATTTACTTACACCACTACCAAAAATATAAATATCGAGTGTTGAGTGAATTCATCAAAAGTTCTTATTTTCGTGAGGTGCTTAGTTGTGTTATATAGTTTGAAGATCATGCGGGTTTTGTCAAGGATTCGTTTATAAACTTTGAACATATATTGTTTTATTGAGCGATTATATTTTTGTTAATCAATATTGAGAGATTGTTGGAATTACTTTTCTTAAATGCTAAACCTGCTCGAGGGCAAGTAGAACTTAAGTGTGGGGGAATTTAATAACGCTCAAATCGAGTATGTTTTAGGGAGCGTTATTTGTGCTCTTTTATGAAATATTTAGTTAAATAAAGAACTTTTGCTGCTAATATTATGCAAAGTGAAGTTTACGTGTTTATAGCTAGCAAAGATGAAAGAAGATAAGAAAATAGGAAGAAAACGTGAAGAAAATGAATTTCAAAGATTTCTTGACAAGTTATGCTTAGATAGGAGGATTAGAGGCCCATTATAGCCCAATTACAAGTATTTGATCCATTTATAAGTTGTATGGGCCAACCCAAACCAAAAGGAAGCAAAAAGGAAGAAAATTGGCCAAGAAAACAACACTTTACGTTTTGATGCGTAGACCCAGCCGCCTAAGCTGAAATCAGCGCCGGTTGAGAAAATCAGCGCCTAGGCTTGGCAGCAGAAATTAAGCGCCCAGGGTGACGAGCTCCGCGGCTGTTCACAATTTGGCAGTTACAAAGTTGGCAATTATGGGAGAATTAAAGTGCAATAACCCTCCAAACCCAATCATTTCCCTCCATAACTACTGGAGCTTTGTTTTCTTGCTTGAGGGGCATGTACTTATCCTATATATGCATTCTAGGAGGCCTAGACCTAAGATACACTTCTATAACCATTGACAAAGGTTTAGAAACCCTAACTCTCCCAAAAGGCTAGAATAGTTTTGAGAATTCTAGGAGTTAAGCAAGAACAGGGTATTGATCTTGGTTGCTTATTGGTGTTTAGGAATTGGTATTCTTGTTGATTGGAGGCATTTGAATTGCTCTAAATCCAAGTCTAGACTTTCTTGTGTAGTCATTTGGATAGGTATGATCCTTGCTCTTATATTTCTAGAAAGTTTACTTATTTTATTGACATGAACAATATGTTTGAATTGAGTTTTGAGTTTATTGAAATGAATTATGAGTAGTGTTTGATATACTTGTGCAAATACTATGGAATTGATTATGATGTGTTGATTATGATTGTATGCTTGAATCTTATGAATTGTCTTGTGGTTGTTTGACGAATAATTTGTTGGATTACATGTTGATGAAACCTAAAAATGGATTTATAGGCCGAAAGGATTTCTGGTTAAGTTTCATAATTAACATGTTTAAAAAGGCTTGTTTGATCTTAAACTCGAGTATAGGCCGAAAGGACTCATTATAATTACTTGACAAAATCATGTTTTTCATAGCAATCGGACTATAAATGGTTAGAAGGTTTGGTGTTCATAGGCCGAAAGGGATCACCATCATTTTAACATATATTTGTAGATTTGTGAAAGACACCATGGACTCGAATCATTATCCGTATGTTTTTGTTAGTCTATTACAATCTGTCGTTAACAACAATCAACTATCATATCAATGAAATAGAATTTCGCACAAGTATTGTTTTTCCCATAAAGGATTCTAAAGACATGAGTTTAGTGGTGGTAGGGATCGTAACAACCTATTTACTTATTCTGTTACTATATAATGATTATTACCAAGTCCCGTGGAACGAACTCGACTTACCTAATTTACAGACTTCATGAACGGTGTATACTTCATTTTTGGTAGTTTAATTAGTCGTCACAAGTCCCCGGCAACGGCGCCAAAAACTGATTGTAAGTTTTATACACGTAAAATATAATATAAAATAATATAATCCCGAGAGTAATTAAGAAAGTTACCAAGTTACCCTTGATAAAATTCACTCTCAAAAATATATATAATATAATATAGAATACGTATAATAAACCGGGCAAGTATGATCACCCGGGTCGTTATCCCCAACGACTCGTGGAATGGAAACCTCGTTTAAGTTTGGATCCTGATTTGAATTAGAGAAGAGATATTTTTTTGATTTAATTAAACTACTAAAATTAAAGGCACAATTAAACAACTAAATAACAAATTAAACTAATTACGAGAATAAAATGCGACATTTAAGAAAACAAATGCAAATTAAAACTTAAAAATGTAAACTAGATTCCTAAACCTAAATTAATGCTAAAGAAAATTTTAGGAAAAAGAAAAATATTTTTTAAAGGCTTTTTGGATTTTTTTATGAATTTAAAACTATTTAATCTAAATTAAATTCTAAAAATAGAAATTAAATTGATAAAAATTAAGAAAAATACTTTTTAATCTATTTTAATCCTAAATTACTTAAAAACAAGAGAAAAACATTTTTACACTACTTTTTCTATTTTAAAGACTAAAATTTAAAATTAAGGATTTAAAATTAAAAAACTAAAGATTTTAAAAATTAAATGTTTAAATATAAAGATAAAAATTACCTTTTTTATAAAAATGACTTAAGTGATTTTAAAACTAAAGCTAATATTTTTTTTTATTTTTATGAAACTTTTTCTACTTTTTTTAGATTTTTGAAAATGAAATATTAAAAACTAAATTCGAAAATTAATTTTAAAAAAATATATATAAAACTTAAACTAAAATTATGTAAAAATACTTTTTAAAACAAGAAAAAGTGCAGAAAATTAATTTTATAAAAAGCCCCAATTTTAATCCACTAAATAAAAACTAATTTAACTAATTAAATTTAAAACCTAATTTTATTATTTATAAAAACTATTTTTTATAAAACTTAACTAAAAACACCCAAACACATGGGTTGAAAATGACGAAAAGTAAAGACAAGGGTAGGCGGGGTAAGTTAAAAATTTTATAAAACACATAAAGTTTTGACTAATGGCAGAAACAGTCCCTGGACCTAAGGACTTAACAAGAATAAACTATAAACTAACAAAGGACTAACGGAACAATTAACAAGGACTAACAGTGTAATATTTAAACTAACAAAAACTTAAAAACAAGCAAGATTGGTCCCTGAAGCACCTAACCATTAACATCCAGCATACATTTTAAAAATAAAACAGCTTATCATCTAATTTTTTTAAGACAACTTTTATAAACACTTAACCTCAAGCTTATTTGTAATAAGCTGTATAATCATATAACAACTAAAAAAAAAACTTCAGCAGCTTATTTTCTTTCAAACTATAACCTTTGCTAATTAAACTAATACCTCAAAACCACAAGAATGATTTAACATATCAAACTAAAAGCTATAGCTTATCTAATCTGTCAATATTAACTATTGATCAACAGAATCAAAAGCTTAATCAAGAAAACAGCATTATATAGACAATAATAAAACTTAATGAAGCTTAAAGAAAATAAAGAGTACCTTTTGTTTCCAGCTTAAACAGGAAACACAATAAGCTGAGTGGGGCTTATGGCTTATTCACATAAGCCCTAAATCAAAAACACCAAACCTAATCTATCCTATAAGCTGTCCCACAGCACTACAAAATAAAGTACAAATAACACCCTTGGAAACATATCAGCCAACCAATTCCTAAACCTTGATCGAATTAACCATAACAACACTAACAACAACATTTTGACAGAATTAAAAGAAGATTCAAATTAAATATAAAATACTATTTTATTAAAACTGAAATAGATTTTCTTACAATATAAAATGAATTGCAATTACATTTAAAAACAACTACCAATAGAAAAACTTAATCGAGAAATTAAACTATACCAAAATTAAACTAAAATCACTCAATAAAAAAATCCTCCTTAAAGCTTATGAGGATATGGTAAATATATTACCCGAAGCATGACTCTTCACTCCTCTAGATCCTTCTTCTAGCTTCAATCGTTGAAACCCTGTCGATATTTTCTTTCCTTGAAGCTCAATACGTTGGATTAAAAAACGGGAGTACCCTTATCAATGACGTGGAACTAGTGAGTTAGTTTATGTGAGTGAGTACACACGTCACATCAACCAAGTGAGATTGCTTCTTTTAGCCAGGTGATTGGGAAAGGGATATTGATAAGTGATTGTGTGGGTTAAGGAGTGTGAGGGATCATTAACCTAAGGATAATTATTGTGGGGTGGAAAGAGATTAGTAACTAGGGTTTTACAGGGGGATTGGGTGTGTTCTGAATGGTTCGAGTGAGAAGTGATGAGAGAGTGAGGTTAATCCAGAATTGGGGAAAATACTTTGCACAGTAAACTGTAAAAACAATGTATATGTTAAGTCCGGGATGGGTAGGTTTTAGGGTTCGGTAGATTTGGGTTAATCGGGATTGTGGGGCTCGTTTGTGATTGGCTTAAAAGATGGAAAGTGGGTAGATTGACCCGAGTCTATGACCCGCGCCCAATTTTAAAACTATGGGGTAATTTGCAGATCTCGGCCCTGGTGTTTTGGTTCACAAACATTTTCTGTTGTAAACAACTTTGGGGAAATTGCATATTCAGCCCTTGTGTTTGGCAAGCACCAATTCAAGCTATAAATAACTTTCACCAATTGCAAAAATCACCCCTTGAATTATAAAATAAATGGAATTGGGTTTGGTTGACTGTGGCTTAGCTGCAGTTGACTGAAGAAGGCTGAGGCATGATCTCTCTGGCTTCGGCTTTTGATTTCTTTAGCTTCTTGATCACTCATCCGTTCTCGTGTTCGTTTTTGACTGATTTCTTCTGTTTTCTTGATTCTTTGAACATATCCTACCTGCAACACAATAAACTCATGATACAAGCACAATTTATGCCATTTTGATCCTTTGTGCGTTTTGGGTTTATTTGGGTCTTTTTAAGCATAAATAGATATGTGTATTCTACACTTATCAAAATTCCCCAAACTAAACGATTGTGTGTCCTCACGCAATATCACATGCTTTATAACCAAATACCTCAAAAATTCCCCAAACTAAACCTTTGAAAAGTAGCAAAGAGTTTTGTTTGAGAGTCACAAGTTATAGAACACCCGACTTCCCATTTTCTAAGATTTTTTTCACTTTTATGGATTTGCTTGATTATTAAACTACCAACTAACAATTTATTTGTGTTGACAAAAATGCAATGTTATCCATAACCACATTGTAACATTTTAGGATCATAGAACAAAAAGCACAATTAATGGCCTAAAAGATAACATCAATCATCCCCGATTTTTCACTATCCCATACTAAAGCTTAAAACAAAGATCAACGTTAAATACAACCATGACACTAACACTGACTCATAAATATTAATTGTGTACTTACTTTTCCTCCATAAATCCAACTTTGTATCTCAATTTTTACCTTAAGATATACCCGAAGGCTCTTTAAGACTTTTGTTTCGATACTTATTAATTCAGAAAATAAAGTGCAATGGTAAAGAACGCAATAATTAGCTCCTAGCCCTTCTCAAAAGATCAAATGCAATCAAGAATAAAGTCCACATCGAGGCGACCAAAATTTGGCTTTTATTAGGCTACTTAAGCAAGGCACCATTCATGTCATATACCCTAAGCTCTAAGACAAGAATGGACCAATCCTCATTTTGCACCATATACCCTTAGGCTCTTTAAGGCACAAAATAAGACAAAAATTAAGCAACATTATTATTCCTCAGTCCTTTAGTAGGCTACAACATCGGCCACGCCTCCGACAAGATGCAGCAAACATATTTCGACTTTGGATTATATAAGTAAAAACCGGTGCCTTTTATCTCGAAGCCACATCGATAGCGAGTCGACAAGAGGTTATTCTACTATAAGAACACTCTGGACACTACCATATCAGAAAACTCCAACAAAATCGCCACGCCTCCGACATGATGAAGTAATCTGGCAATGAGATACTTTATTTTATTATATTTTTTTTGTATTATATGCAAATTAATTATTCTGATGGTACTCATCCTAATCCCAAAGGAACTAAGAGTAAACTTCTATAGCTAATTATTAACCAAAAACCAAAACAACTCTATCTATTAAACAATTAATAAAAAAAGTGAAACAAACTAATGGGGATAAAAAGCCACAAGTCATACAAATGAGCTTGACAGAAACCAACTATTCTACGTTTAATATCATGACTTATAAATAACACTATCATTTCTTGTTCTTCACAAAAGAAATTTTGCAAATACTTAGCCTTATAAAATCCAACTTGGCATATTTAAAATCTACTTGAGATTAGCACAAGCTTCATTTACTAACGATTCAAGTCTAGCATGTTTAAAGTCTATATGAGACTAGCACAAACTATCATCATTAATTGTTAAGGGAAAAAGCTAGAACTCAACACATTCAATCGGGTCAAAAATTACTTCTTATTCTCAACCACGAAAACCAACATTTATTCTAATTATTAATATAATTTTTTTTCTTTTTATATATATATATATATATTTTTTTTTTTTTTTTTTTTTTTTTTTTATTAAAAATTTAAAATTTTTGCTATTTTTGTGGAGAACCTGGGTACGTTAATAAACACAATAAGCAGCACATCAATCGATATATTCCCTCCCCAAACTAAATGAAACATTGTCCTCAATGTTTTAAAGTTGGGTTCCTACTAAAATTCAAAGCCGTTATTACAGTAACAAAGACAAATTCTATAATCGATAAGATAAAAGGATATTGATCTCCCCAAACTAATTTCACACAAAGGATGAGAAACTCGAGTGCTTCGGAATTAGGCATCGAACACGAGAGGATTCTTGAAATGTTGGGTTAACCTGTCAAATCACAATACAGACAACAAACAACGAGAAACAGAGAGGATGGGTCCCTCAACATCACAACACATTAGAGGTTAGAAAATAAAATAGAAAGAAAAGGATAAGCATGGGGTGAACTCCCACGAAGCGGCTTGTTTTTGTTCACCGAGTCGCAAGCTCGACTCGATCCCTGAATTTAGTTGTCCTTAGGGAGAGCAAATAGAAACTTTCATTGAAACTGCTACTGGATTATGAAACGTGATGATTCCGGGATCAAAAACAAAATTCTCACTTTGAAAGGAGAAAATCACAGGTGATGCTTTGGTATAAGTGAAGAATGGAAGAAAAGTCCAAATGATAAATGCGAAGGAATTGACATCTTCAACATTTAGAGGAAACGTCTTCTTACTTTGGTAAAAATTAAGCACAACATTCTTCAAACATTCATCTGGTGGTTCTAGTGGAGGTAGAAAAATTGATGGTTCTTTGAAAACTAAAAGAGTCCCGGAGGAAATGTTCTCTTTTGAATTCTCCTCCAATGTTTCAAGATTTTTATCATGAATGGCATGATAAACTAGTATACCTGGTTTGAATACTTTGTCCTCGTTTCCGAGAGAATTCAAGATAATACTAGCCGACAATCAACCGCAAGTGAAAGGCGAGTCGGAAACTAACAAAGGATGTGGAAAAATTACTTTTGTGATAGAGTCAAATGAAATTGTTAAATCCTTTTTCAAGGCCTAGGATTGAGAAAGATGATCATAAAATCAATTGGATTATCAAAAGTGATTCTAATCGGCATGACAAATTGGTTATTGATTTGGACATCACTTGAAACTTCCTCAACTTGTTCCTTGATTTCTTCAACTTCTTTAGGAAAAGAAAGAGTCTTTGGTTTTTTATGTAAGAAAGTTGCCAAGATACACATTATCTTTTTCCTTATCGCAATTCGATTCATCATTTTCCACACAAATCTGACTAACGAGAAAAACACTCGGTGTTATTCCGTGAAAAAACCTCTCATCCGTGAGAGTAGGGGAAGTAGGATTGCTACTTAAAACTTCAAGGGTGGTAGGGAGGGCAAGATCAATTCCCGGTGGAATCGAATCTTTTTCAAGATAGTCTTCTAATTCACTTGCTTCCGGTGAAGTAAGTGTGGAGGAAGTAGAAGACTTAATCTTGACATCCTTTTCCTTCTCTCAAAGAGATAGTCACTTTTTGCTGTATTTGAAGTTATCATCGAGTCTTTAAAAGAGGAGTTTAGTAAACTTTGAAAATTACTTCATGAAATTCCTTCATAGAGAGTTGAATCAGTCATTACCAACACGGTGGGGTAACAGAAATAAGAGTGAGGCAAGTTCCATCGTGAACTCTACTCAAAATTATGCACTAATCTTCAACCGGAGAAAACTAGGAAATGAATCATCCGATGGAAAGTGGTACTATGCCACTTAAACCGGCTCTTCTTTCGAAAATCGATAATAAGAAATAGCGTGAACACAATCTTATCTTGTTTTCTCATAGTTAATCGCATAATAAAACAAGTTCATCTTTTCCTACTCTTAAAGTCAATTTTTCCTCATACAAATCAATGAGAGCTTTTGCGGTTCGAAGGAAAGGTCTTCCTAGAATAATAGGCACTCTCGGGTCGGGTTCAAAATTAACCACCACAAAATCTGCAAGAAAAGTGAAACCATCGACTCTAACTACAACATCCTCGGCTATGCCCATCGGGTGCGAAATGGAACGGTTGGCAAGCTCGAGTGTCATACGAGTAGGAGTCAATGCTTCAAGCCCAAGTTTCTTGTAAATTGAGTGAGGTAAAAGATTAATGCTAGCTCCTGAATCGGCTAAAGCACTAGTTCTATCGAGCTCTTGTAAAGCACATGGAATGAGAAATTTTCCCGGATCTTTGCGAGTTCTCGGGAACTTTGATCAGATTATTAGCGGAACATTCGGCATTCACAGATGTGATAGCGATCTCCTCAAAGTTCTCTTATTTTTTCTTAGCAACGAGCTTAACCACTGTTTGAACTCTTGCATTTTCGACAAGAGCATCTTTCAATCCAATCTCTAAACGAAGTTGTTTGAACATTTTCAAAAACCGGCTATATTGAGCACTTGGTTTATCGTGTTCTCTCACTTTCATCCTCTCAGGATATGGAAGTTTAGATGGGTATGAATTAGGATTAGGATCAAGATTAACGGTTTTCTTTGCTTTTGGTTTTGGAAGTTCCATGAAAATGGAATCTTCTTCCCCCGGAGATGGGACATGTGCGGTATTTTCCAAATTTGGGTTTTGCACTTTTTCCGTTGACGTCTCCGGGTTTTGTTCCGGTTCTTTTTGAGGTTTTGAAACATCGGGTGTAGGAACAAGAGGAATCGAAGGTTCTTCCAAAGTCTTACCGCTCCTTGTAGTGAATAGCATAAATTTGCTGACGAGGAATTATTAACTGGTTTGACTTGGAAGAGTTCCTGAATTTGAAGTAGAGGCTGAATTTTTGAAATTATCACAAAGACTTGTCAACAAACTTGTAACATTCGCCATTTGATTCTGCAATCCTTGATTTTGATTTTGCACATTCTTCAATACCGCATCGTTTGCTTTGACGTAGCTTTCAAAATCTGTTTTCAAAACACTATTTGTTGGAGGTTGGTGAGGTAAAACTTGATTGATTTGTGTTGTATTTGGTTGGTGTTGGTATTGTGTAGCTGATACACTGGAATTTGTGACGGTTATGAATTAAAATTTCTCCACGGTTTTGGTTTGAAATTAGGAATGGATCCTTGTTAACGGTTTCTGTTGGTTGACATTCGGTTGATTGAAACCCGGGGGTCTCATTTGACTGCCAAATTTGAAGGTTGTTTCTTTTGGAGAAATTCCCAATTGCATGCGTTTGTTAAATTGTTGGATATTAGTCGTGAAAAACGGAAAAGTCCGTTTCCACTTCAGTAACGGACAATGGTTAAAATTGTGATTTGATCCACAAGTGACACAAACTTCCTCAACTGCTTTGACTGGTGCAGGAGTAACAACTAAAGCTTTCATTTGACTCATCATTTGGTTCATCTTGATAGTCATCTTATCCTCTAGAGAAGCGGCTATTTGTTGCATATCGAAAGAATTATTAGAAGATGAAGAATTAGAAAGAGGAGCATCCGTACTCACTCTTGAATCATTAGCACGACTTCTTGAGTAACGAACTTTTGACTTGCTTTCAATAATCGCTAAACCTTCTTGAGGCATTTTGTCCAAGAAATTGCCACCTGCTGCAGAATCTATACAGCCTCCGATCGTTAGAATTCAAAGGTTTTTAAAAAGTATCGAGTTGAAGTTCCCGAAAAGCAGGGTGATGACCAATGACGAATGATCCATTTAAAACGTTCCCGATGCATCATTAAAGGCCTTCGTATTGGTTTTTGATAAAAAGTAATGATCTCAAATCCGATAGTACGTGGTTTGATTGAAGGAGGGAAGTATTGGTTTAATGAAAGTTTGAAACAAGGTTACGTCCCAAGTGAGAATTGAGTCTGTGGCATCTTTGGCTAACAACTCTCGGGCTTCACCGTCTAGAGAAAAAGGGAAAAGCAAAAGCTTAACCGAAGTGTTCGGAACTTCTGGATGTCTAAACGTTGAAGTGACCTTATTAAAAAATCGAAGATGATTGTGGGGATCTTGTCTACCCGTAAATTTGTTGCTTTGCACAAGATTGATTAAAGGTTGCTTAAGCTCGAAATTGTTGGCATTGATTGGTGGAACAACTATAGCATCCTCATAACCCTCGATGGGTGCTTGTAACATTTGAGCCATCGTTCGATTGTCGGCCATTGGAACAACGTTTTGTTCAACAATTGGATCAACCGAAAGAGTTTGTTGTTGACGACGTCTACGAGATTGCGAACGAGTGCGCATAAAAAGGAAAACTAAAAATTAAAAAGCAAAATTTTACACTAATTTTTTTTTATTTATTTATTTTTTTTATTTTTTTTTTTTTTTTTTTTTTTTTTTTTTTTTTTAATGAATTAAAACGGTTACACGAAAGAGACTTAAACCAAATAATCAACTACTTCACGGTAGCTCTTGAAAATTTCTTTTCAAGGTGAGCCGTACGACTAGAGAACACTAAAGGCAAGTGTTTAAATCTTTGATTACGTAATAGGGAACAATAGCAATTCACCGGAACATAGTTAATGATAATATCTCAATAGAAGAATTAATTTGTTGGTGTTCGTTAACCAACTTTGTGAATTTTATTTTCTAAATTAAAGACAATTTTTTTATATTTTTGATTTTTATATTTTTTTTATCTTTTACTTATACTAAAAAGAAAAAGAAAATATATATTTTATTTTTTTTTTACTTTTTATATTTTTATTTTTTTGGATTTTTGGATTTATGACAAAAATTTAACTTTCGAGGACGAAAGGATCTTCAAACCAAATCGCAAACTCGAAACAAGAGAATCGCTTACACAAGTCCCCGCAACGCGCCAAAAAACAGGTGTAAGTTTTACGTACCTATAAAATAATATAATCCCGAGAGTAATTAAGAAAGTTACCAAGTTACCCTTGATAAAATTCACTCTCAAAAATATATATAATATAATATAGAATACTAAACCGGGCAAGTATGATCACCCGGGTCGTTATCCCCAACGACTCGTGGAATGGAAACCTCGTTTAAGTCTGGATCCTGATTTGAATTAGAGAAGAGATATTTTTTTGATTTAATTAAACTACTAAAATTAAGGGTACAATTAAACAACTAATTAACAAAATAAACTAATTACGAAAATAAAATGCGACATTTAAGAAAACAAATGCAATTTAAATCTTAAAAATGTAAACTAAATTCCTAAACCTAAATTAATGCTAAAGAAAATTTTTAGGAAAATTAAAAATATTTTTTAATAAAAGCTTTTTGGATTTTTTTTTTTTTTATGAATTTAAAACTATTTAATCTAAATTAAATCCTAAAAATAGAAATTAAATTGATAAAAAATAAGAAAAATACTTTTTAAACTAAATTAATTCTAAATTACTTAAAAGTATATGAAAAACATTTTTTAACTATTTTTGATTTAATTATACTACTAAAATTAAAGGCACAATTAAACAACTAATTAACAAATTAAACTAATTACGAAAGTAAATAAAATGCGACATTTAAGAAAACAATTGCAATTTAAAACTAAAATATGTAAATTAGATTCCTAAACCTAAATTAATGCTAAAGAAAATTTTAGGAAAATTAAAAATATTTTTTAAAAGCTTTTTGGATTTTTTTTTTTATGAATTTAAAAACTATTTAATGAAAATTAATTTTTAAAAATATAAAACTTAAACTAAAAATTCTATAAAAATACTTTTTATAAGCAGAAAAAGTGCAGAAATTTGATTTTATAAAAAGCCCTAATTTTATACTATTTATAAAAAACTAATTTAACTAATTAAATTTGAAAACCTAATTATTTAATTAATAAAAACTCTTTTATAAAACTCAAACTAAAAACACCCAAACACATGGGGCAAAAGTGACAAGTAACAAAGCTGAGGGTAGGCGGGGTAACATGGGGTTTTTCGAAAAATACACAAAGTTTTCTCTATTGGCAGAAACAGTCCCTGGACCTACGGACTTAACAAGAATAAACTATAAACTAACTAAGGACTAACGGAACAATTAACAAGGACTAACAGTGTAATTTTAATACTAACTGAAACTATAAAATAAGCAAGTTTGGCCCCTGAAGCAACTAACAAATTACAATCAGCATCCCTTTTTTAATGTTAAACAGCTTATTAGCTATTTTTTTTTAAGACATTCTTTTATAAAAACTTAATCCCAGCTTATTTGTAATAAGCTGTATGAACATATAACAACTAAAAAAAACTTCAGCAGCTTATTTTCTTTCAAACTAAAACCTTTGCTAATTAAACTAATACCTCAAAACCACAAGAATGATTTAACATATCAAACTAAAAGCTATAGCTTATCTAAACTGCTTATTAACTATTGATCAACAGAATCAAAAGCTTAATTAAGAAAACAGCATTATATAGACAATAATAAAACTCAATGAAGCTTAAAGAGAATATTAAGTACCTTTTGTTTCCAGCTTAAACAGGAAACACAATAAGCTGAGTGGGGCTTATGGCTTATTCACATAAGCCCTAAATCAAAAACACCAAACCTAATCTATCCTATAAGCTGTCCAACAGCACTACACCCTTGGAAACATATCAGCCATCCAATTCCAAAACCTTGATCGAATTATCCATAACAACACAAACACTTTTGACAGAATTAAAATGAAGATTCAAATTAATATAAAATACTTATTTTATTAAAACTGAAATAGATTTCTTACAATATAAAATGAAATTGCAATTACATTTAAAAACTACTACAAGAAAAAACTTAATCGAAAATTTAAACTATTACAAAAATTAAACTAAAATCACTCTAAAAAATTACTCCTAAAGCTTATGAGGATAGGGGTATATATACCCGAAGCTTGAGCTCTTCACCTTCTCTAGATCCTTCTTCTTGCTTCAATCTTGACCCTTCGATATTTTCTCTCTTGAAGCTCAATCGTTGGATTAAAAACGTGAGTACCCGGATCAATGACGTGGACGAGTGTGTTAGTTGTGTGAGTGTATACTCACTTGCACGTCACATCAACCAATGAGATCGTCTCGATTTGCCAGGGTGGCATGGGTTAAGGGGTGGGATGATAGTGATGGATGGGTTAGGCTTTGTGAGAGGGTCATTTACCCCATGGTTAATTGGAGTGTGGGTGAAGGGTTTAGTAACTAGGGTTCATGGGGGTTTGGGTGTGTTCTTGAATTGTTCGAGTGAGAGTGAGTGAGAGAGTGAGGTGAATCCGAATTGGGGAAAATACTTTGCACAGTAACTGTAAAAACATGTATAAGTTAAGCCGGGTTGGGGTAGGTTTAGGGTTCGGGTAGGATTTGGGTAATCGGGTTGGGGGCTCGTTTGTGATTGGCTAAAAGATGGAAAGTGGGTAGATTTGACCCGGGTCTATGACCGCGCCCGAATATAACTTTGGTGGGTATTTGCAATCTCGGCCCTTGTGTTTGGTTCACACATTTTCAGGTGTAAACATCTTTGGGGAAATTGCATAATCAGCCCTTGTGTTTGGCAAGCACCAATTCAAGCTATAAATAACTTTCACCAATTGCAAAAATCACCCCTTGAATTATAAAATAAATGGAATTGGGTTTGGTTGACTGTGGCTTAGCTGCAGTTGACTGAAGAAGGCTGAGGCATGATTTCTCTGGCTTCGGCTTTGAGATCTTTAGCTTCTTGATCACTCATCCGTTCTCGTGTCCGTTTTTGCCTGGTTTCTTGACTGTTTTCTGTGATTTTTGACATATCCGTACCTGCACACATTAAACTCAGATACAAGCACATTTTTGCCATTTTTGATCCGTTTTGGGTTTATTTGGGTCTTTTTAAGCATAAATAGATATGTGTATTCTACACTTATCAAAATTCCCCAAACTAAACGATTGTGTGTCCTCACGCAATATCACATGCTTTATAACCAAATACCTCAAAAATTCCCCAAACTAAACCTTTGAAAAGTAGCAAAGAGTTTTGTTTAAGAGGTCACAAGTTATAGAACACCCGACTTCCCATTTTCTAAGATTTTTTCTCTTTTTATGGATTTTCTTGATTATTAACTACCTAACTACAATTTATTTGTGTTGACAAAAATGCAATGTTTTCATTACCACATTGGTAACTTTTAGGATCATAGAACAAAAAGCACAATTAAGTGTCTAAAAGATAACTTCATCATCCCCGATTTTTCACTATTCCCATACTAAGCTTAAAAACAAGATCATCGTTAATTACAAGTCATGACACTAACACTACTCATAAATATTAATTGTGTACTTACTTTTCCTCCCACAAATCCTACTTTTGTATCTCAGGATTTTACTTAAGTCATATACCCGAAGGCTCTTTAAGACTTTTGTTTCGATACTTATTAATTCAGAAAATAAAGTGTATGGTAAAGAACGCAATAATTAGCTCCTAGCCCTTCTCAAAAGATCAAATGCAATCAAGAATAAAGTCCACATCGAGGCGACCAAAATTTGGCTTTTTTTAGGCCTACTTAAACAAGGTCACATTCTTGTCATATACCCTTTAAGCTCTTTAAGACAAGAATGGGACCAATCTCATTGCTCCATAACCTTAGGCTCTTTAGGCACAAAATAAGACAAAAATTATGGCAACATTATTATTCCTCAGTCCTTTAGTACGCTACAAAATCGCCACGCCTCCGACAGATCAGCAAAACATATTTCGACTTGGATTATTTAAGTAAAATCCGGTGCCTTTTTATCTCGATGCTACAACGGATTAGCGAGTCGACAAGAGGTTATTCTAATTAATAATGCACAGGACTCTTACCTTATATGAAACTCATCATAGGCCAGCCTCCGACATGATGAAGTAATGATGAGCAGAAGATACTTATTTATTATTATTTTTTTTTGTATCTTTATTGCAATTAAGTATTCCCTGATGTGTACTCATCCTAATCACAAAGGTCATGAAACTAAAGGAAAAACTTCTATTAGCTAATTCAGTTAAACAAAAAACCATACAACTCTATTTTACTTAAACATTTATATATAGAAGTGATACAAACTAATGGGAGAAAAGCCACCAAGTAATACATATGAGCATGAAGAAAAACCAACTATTTTCGTTTAATATCATGACTTATAAATAAACTATCTTTTCTTGTTCTTCACAAACCCTAATTTTGCAATACTTAGCTTATAAATCCAACTTGGGCATATTTAAAATATACTTGAGATTAGCACAAGCTTCATTTACTACGTAAGTCTAGCATGGTTTAAAGTCTATATGGGACTAGCACAAACATATTCATCATTAATTGTTAAGGGAAAATGCTAGAACTTTACCATTCAATCGGGTCAAAAAAAATAAAAATTACTTCTTATTCTTACCAGCGAAAACCTACATTTTTGTCTTATTATTTATATATATATTTTTTTTTATATATATATATATATTTTTTTTTTTTTTTTTTTTTTTTTTTTTATTAAAAATTTTAAAATTTTTGATATTTTTGTGGGAAAACGGGTACGTGAGGAAACACAATAAGCTGGCACTATCAAATGATAGATTCCCTCCCCCAAACTAAATGAAACATTGTCCGCAATGTTTAATGTGGTTCCTACGAAAAATCTAAGCCGTTTATTCAAGTAGACAAAAGATAATGTTATTCGATAAGTTAAAAGGGATATTGTCTCCCCAAACTAATTTCACACAAAGGTGAGAAACTCGAGTGCTTAAGGCATCGACCACGGAGGGATTCTTGAAATGTTGGGTTAACCTGTCAATCACTATAACAGACAAACAAACACGAGGAAACAGAGAGGATGGGTCCCTAACATCACAAACTTTAGGGGTTAGATAAAATTAAAAATGAAAGAAAAGGATAAGTATGGGGGTGAACTCCCACGAAGCGGCTTGTTTTTGGTCACCGAGTCGCAAGCTCGACTCGATCCCTGAATTAAGTTGTCCTTAGGGAGAGCAAATAGAAACTTTCATTGAAACTGCTACTGGATTATGAAACGTGATTATTCCGGGATCAAAAACAAAATTCTCCTTTGACAGATGTAAATCACAGGTGATGCTTTTGGTATAAGTGAGATTGGAAGAAAAAGTCAAATGATAAAGGCGAAGGAATTGGACATCTTCTAAACATTTAGAGGAAACGTCTTCTTACTTTGTAAAATTAAGCTAAACCTTTCTTCAAACATTATTGTTGGTTTAGGGAGTTAGAAAAATTGATGTTATTTGAAAAACTAAAAGAGTCCCGGAGGAAAGTTATCTTTTGAGTCTCCTCAATGTTACAAGATTTTTATCATGAATGGCATGATAAACTAGTATACCTGGTTTGAATACTTTGTCCTCGTTTCCGAGAGAATTCAAGATAACACTAGCCGACAACTCCGCAGTGAAAGGCGAGTCGGAATCTAACAAAGGATGTGGTAAAATACTTGTGGTGGTAGAGTCAAATGAAATGGTTAAATCCTTTTTCAAGTCCTTTGGTTTGGAAAAATGATCATTAAAATCAATTGGATTATCAAAAGTGATTCTAATCGGCATGACAATGGTATTGATTTGAACATCACTTGAAACTTCCTCAACTTGTTCCTTGATTTCTTCAATTTCTTGAGGACGAGAAAGAGTCTTTGGTTTTTTATGTAAGAAAGTTGCCAAGATACACATTATCTTTTTCCTTATCGCAATTCGATTCATCATTTTCCACACAAATCTGACTAACGAGAAAAACATCGGCGTTTTCCATGAACAAACCTTCTCTCCGGTGAGAGTAGGGAAAGTAGGATTGCTACTTAAAACTTCAAGGGTGGTAGGGAGGGCAAGATCAATTCCCGGTGGAATCGAATCTTTTTCAAGATAGTCTTCTAATTCACTTGCTTCCGGTGAAGTAAGTGTGGAGGAAGAAGAAGACTTAATCTCGACATCCTTATCCTTCTCTTCAAAGAGAGGATTCACGTTGCTGGATTTGAAGTTATCATCGATCTTGAAAAGAGGGTTTGAGTAAACTTGAAAATTTACTTCATGAAATTCCTTCTTAAGAGTTGAATCATCATTACCCGGTGGTAACGAATTAAGAGGAGCAAGTTCATCGGTGAACTTCTCAAAATTATCACTAGTCTTCACCGGAGAAGAACTAGGAAAGGAATCATCGGATGGAATAGTGGGACTGCCACTAAACGGATCTTCTTTCGAAAAATCGATAATAGAAATAGCGTGAACACAATTCTTATCTTTGTTTTTCTCAGATTTATCGGCTATTAAACTTAGTTCTTCTTTTACATACTCTTAAAGTCAATTTCTCATTCTACTAATCAATGAGAGCTTTTGCGGTTCGAAGGAAGGTCGTCTAGAATAATAGGCACTCTCGGATCGCGGTTCAAAATTAACACCACAAAAATCTGCAAGGAAAAGTGAAACCATCGGACTCTAACTACAACATTCCTCGCTAAGTCACGGGTGCGAAATGGAACGGTTGGCAAGTCGAGTGTCATACGAGTAGGTGTCAATGCTTCAAGCCCAAGTTTCTTGTAGATTGAGTGAGGTAAAAGATTAATGCTAGCTCCTGAATCGGTAAGCACTAGTTCTATCGAGCTCTTGTAAAGCACATGGAATGAGACAATTTTCTCCGGATCTTCGAGTTCTCGGGAACTTGTTATGTGATAGCGGAACTTCGGGCATTCACAGTAGTGATAGCGATCTCTCAAGCCTTCTCTTTGTTTCTTAGCAACGAGTTAAACCATTGTTGAACTTTTGGCATTTCGACAAGAGCATCTTTCAATCAAATCTCTAAACGAAGTTGTTGAACATTTCCAAAAAACCGGCTATATTGAGCAACTCGGTTTATCGTGTTCTCTCACTTTTCATCCTACAGGATATGAAGTTTAGTTGGGTATGATATTAGGAATAGGATCAAGATTAACTTTTTTCTTTGCTTTTGGTTTTGGGATTTCCATGAAAATTGATCTTCTTCCCCCGGAGATGGGACATGTGCGGTATTTTCCAAATTTGGATTTTGCACTTTTTCCGTTGACGTCTCCGGGTTTTGTTCAGGTTCTTTTTGAGGTTTTGAAACATCGGGTGAAGGAACAAGAGGAATCGAAGGTTCTTCCAAAGTCTTACCGCTCCTTGTAGTGATTGCATTAATTTGCTGACGAGGATTAGTTACGGTTTGACTTGGAAGAGTTCCTGAATTTGAAGTAGAGGCTGAATTTTTGAAATTATCACAAAGACTTGTCAACAAACTTGTAACATTAGCCATTTGATTCTGCAATCCTTGATTTTGATTTTGCACATTCTTCAACACCGCATCGTTTGCTTTGACGTAGCTTTCAAAATCTGTTTTCAAAACACTATTTGTTGGAGGTTGGTGAGGTAAAACTTGATTGATTTGTGGTTGATTGGTTGGTGTTTGGTATGGTGGAGCTTGATAACTGAATTTTGACGTTTTGATTAAATTTCCTCCCACGGTTTTGGTTGAAATTAGGATTGGTTCCTGATAACGGTTCTGTTGGTTTGGACTTGGTTGATTGAACCCGGTGGTTCTCATTTGACTTGCCCATAATTTGAAGGTTGGTTTCTTTGGAGAATTTACCAATGGCTGCGGGTTTGTGATATTGTTGGATATTATCTTGAAAAACGGGAAATCGTTTCCTACTTCGAGTTAACGGACTATGGTTAAAATTGTTATTTCGATCCTCAAGTGTCACAAACTTCCTCAACTGCTTTTGATGGTGCAGGAGTAACAACTAAAAGCTTTCATTTGACTAATCACTTGTTCTTCTGATTGTCTCTTATCCTCGAGAGAAGCGGCTATTTGTGCATTCGAATAGAATTATGGAAGATGAAGAATTAGAAAGAGGAGCATCCGTACTCACTCTTGAATCATTAGCACGACTTCTTGAGTAACGAACTTTTGACTTGCTTTCGATAATCGCTAAACCTTCTTGAGGCATTTTGTCCAAGAAATTGCCACCTGCTGCAGAATCTAAGGCATCTTGATCGTTTGAATTCAAAGAGTTGTAAAAAGTATCAAGTTGGTGGAGTTCTGAAAAGCCATGGTGAGGACATTGACGAAGGAGTCCTTTAAAACGTTCCCATGCTTCATTAAAGGCTTCGTTTGGTTTTTGATAAAAAGTAATGATCTCATTCCGATAGTAAGTGGTTTTTGAAGGTGGGAAGTATTGGTTTATGAATTTTGAAACAAGGTCGTCCCAAGTGAGAATTGATCTTGGTGGTTCTTTGTCTAACCAATCTCGGGCTTCACCGTCTAGAGAAAAAGGGAAAAGCAAAAGCTTAACCGAAGTGTTCGGAACTTCTGGATGTCTAAACGTTGAAGTGACCTTATTAAAAAATCGAAGATGATTGTGGGGATCTTGTCTACCCGTAAATTTGTTGCTTTGCACAAGATTGATTAACGGTTGCTTAAGTTCGAAATTGTTGGCATTGATTGGTGGAACAACTATAGCATCCTCATAACCCTCGATGGGTGCTTGTAACATTTGAGCCATCGTTCGATTGTCGGCCATTGGAACAACGTTTTGTTCAACAATTGGATCAACCGGAAGAGTTTGTTGTTGTGGTGGTGGGGGGGGGCTGACGGACGTCTACGAGATTGCGAACGAGTGCGCATAAAAAGGAAAACTAAAAATTAAAAAGCAAAACTTTACACTAATTTTTTTTTTTTTTTTTTTTTTTTTTTTTTTTTTTTTTTTTTTTTTTTTTTTTTTTTTTTAATGAATTTAAACGGTTACACGAAAGAGACTTAAACCAAATAATCAACTACTTCACGGTAGCTCTTGAAAATTGCTTTTCAAGGTGAGCCGTACGTCGTAGAGACACAAAAGGCAAGTGTTAAATCTTTGATTACGAATTGGGAACAATTGCAAGTTCACCGGAACTTATTTATGATAATATCTCAATAGAAGATATTATTTGTTGGTGTTCGTTAACCAACTTTGTGAATTTTATTTTCTAAATTAAAGACAATTTTTTTTATATGATTATTTATAAATTTTTTTTATCATTGTACTTATACTAAAAAGAAAAGGAAAATATATTTTTTTACTTTTTATATTTTTATTTTTTTGGATTTTTGGATTTATGACAAAAATTTAACTTTCGAGGACGAAAGGATCTTCAAACCAAATCACAAACTCGAAACAAGAGAATCGCTTACACAAGTCCCCGGCAACGGCGCCAAAAACTGATTGTAGTTTTACGTACCTATAAAATAATATAATCCCGAGAGTAATTAAGAAAGTTACCAAGTTACCCTTGATAAAATTCACTCTCAAAAATATATATACTTAATATGAATACTAAACCGGGCAAGTGTGGATCACACGGGTCGTTTATCCCCAACGACTCCGTGGAATTGAAAACATCGTTTAAGTCTGGATCCTGATTTGAATTAGAGAGAGATATTTTTTTGATTTTAATAAAACTACTAAAAATTAAGGGTACAATTAACAACTAATTATAAAATAAAACTAAATTCGAAAATAAAATGCGACATTTACGAAAAACAAATGCAATTTAAATTCTTTAGAATGTAATCTAAATCCTAAACCTATATTAATGACTAAGAAAAATTTTTAGGAAATTAAAATATTTTTTAATAAAAGCGCTTTTGGATTTTTTTTTTTTTTTATGACTTTTAAAATATTTATCTAAAATTAAATCCTAAAAATTAGAAATTTAAATTGATAAAAATTAAGGAAAAATACTTTTTTAAATAAATTAATTCTAAATTACTCTAAAAGTATATGAAAAACAGTTTTTTAAACTACTCCTTTCTACTTTAAAGTTTAAATTTTAAAATAATGACTTAAAAATTTAAAAAACTAAAGATTTGAGATTAATGTTTAAAAAATATAAAACAAGTTAAAAAGTACTTTTCTATAAAATTGACTTAGAGATTTTAAACTAACTATTATATATTTTGTTTATTTATGTTACTTTTTCTACTTTGTTTTAGATTTTTGATATGAAATATTAAAAACTAAATCGGAAATTAATTTTAAAAAAATTTTTATAAAACTTAAACTTAATTATGTAAAAAATACGTTTTTAAACAAGAAAAAAGTGCACGGAAAATTAATTTTATGAAAAGCCCCAATTTTATCCACAAATAAAAAACTAATTTAACTAATTAAATTTAAAACCTAATTTTATTATTTATAAAAACTATTTTTTATAAAACTTAACTAACAACACCCAAACACATGGGTTGAAAATGACGAAAAGTAAAGACAAGGGTAGGCGGGGTAAGTTAAAAATTTTATAAATCACATAAAGTTTTGAGTTATGGCAGAAACAGTCCCTGGACCTACGGACTTAACAAGAATAAACTATTAAAACTAAATAGGAATAACGGACAATTAACAAGGACTAAGTGTATTTTAATACTAATGAAACTATAAATTAAGCAAGTTTGGCCTGAAGCAACTAACAATAATACATCAGCATTACCTTTTTTAATGTTTAACAGCTTATTAGCTATTTTTTTTTAAAGAACATTTCTTTATAAAAACTTAATCCCCAGCTTATTTGTATATAGCTGTATGAACTTATCAACAAAACTAAAAAAAACTTCAGAAGCGTATTTTTCTGTTCAAACTAAAACCTTTGCTTATTAAACTATACCTCAAAACACAAGAATGATTTAAAATATCAAACTATAAGTATTAGCTTTCTTAACAACTGCTTTATTAACTATTGATCAACAGAATCAAAAGCTTAATTAAGAAAACAGCATTATATAGACAATAATAAAACTCAATGAAGCTTAAAGAGAATATTAAGTACCTTTTGTTTCCAGCTTAAACAGGAAACACAATAAGCTGAGTGGGGCTTATGGCTTATTCACATAAGCCCTAAATCAAAAACACCAAACCTAATCTATCCTATAAGCTGTCCAACAGCACTACACCCTTGGAAACATATCAGCCATCCAATTCCAAAACCTTGATCGAATTATCCATAACAACACAAACACTTTTGACAGAATTAAAATGAAGATTCAAATTAATATAAAATACTTATTTTATTAAAACTGAAATAGATTTCTTACAATATAAAATGAAATTGCAATTACATTTAAAAACTACTACAAGAAAAAACTTAATCGAAAATTTAAACTATTACAAAAATTAAACTAAAATCACTCTAAAAAAATTGTTCCTCCTAAAGCTTATGAGGATAGGGGTATATATACGCCGTAAGCTTTGAGATCTTTCACCCAACCAACCCCCCGCTCCCCCCAACCCCATTCACCCTCACCCCATATCACCTTCCCCCCCCCAACAAACCATCTTTTTTCCATATCCTCTAGATCCTTCTTCTTGCTTCAATCTTGACCCTTCGATATTTTCTTTCTTGAAGCTCAATCGTTGGATTAAAAACGTGAGTACCCGGATCAATGACGTGGACGAGTGTGTTAGTTATGTGAGTGAGTACACACGTCACATCAACCAATGAGATTGCTTCTTTTAGCCAGGGTGGATTGGGGTAAGGGTTGATTGATAGTGATGGGTGGGTTAAGGAGTGTGAGGGGATCATTAACCCTAAGGTTAATTAGTGTGGGGTGAAGGGTTTAGTAACTAGGGTTCATGGGGGTTTGGGTGTGTTCTTGAATTGTTCGAGTGAGAGTGAGTGAGAGAGTGAGGTGAATCCGAATTGGGGAAAATACTTTGCACAGTAACTGTAAAAACATGTATAAGTTAAGCCGGGTTGGGGTAGGTTTAGGGTTCGGGTAGGATTTGGGTAATCGGGTTGGGGGCTCGTTTGTGATTGGCTAAAAGATGGAAAGTGGGTAGATTTGACCCGGGTCTATGACCCGCGCCCAATTATAACTATGGGGTATTTGCAATCTCGGCCCTTGTGTTTGGTTCACACATTTTCAGGTGTAAACATCTTTGGGGAAATTGCATAATCAGCCCTTGTGTTTGGCAAGCACCAATTCAAGCTATAAATAACTTTCACCAATTGCAAAAATCACCCCTTGAATTATAAAATAAATGGAATTGGGTTTGGTTGACTGTGGCTTAGCTGCAGTTGACTGAAGAAGGCTGAGGCATGATTTCTCTGGCTTCGGCTTTGAGATCTTTAGCTTCTTGATCACTCATCCGTTCTCGTGTCCGTTTTTGCCTGGTTTCTTGACTGTTTTCTGTGATTTTTGACATATCCGTACCTGCACACATTAAACTCAGATACAAGCACATTTTTGCCATTTTTGATCCGTTTTGGGTTTATTTGGGTCTTTTTAAGCATAAATAGATATGTGTATTCTACACTTATCAATCCTCAAGATGATTACTTGAAAATGATGCTTAAAACGTCATCATAAAGTTGGTAAGAGTCATAGGTTTAAGACACGATAATCAAGTCCAACAATAAATTAATGTGATAATTAAGAAAACATTGCAGGATAATAAATGAACTATCATACTGGCTAACATACAAATCCAATCAATCACACAAATACCCAGCAATTACCACAAGATGTCTCATAGCGTACCAAGGTCCATGTGGTTACCCCTTAGCCCAAGCCACATATACTCCCAAAGTAACCTTCCTGCTCGCTAGGACACAATACCATCTACTAAATAGGCCATGGATACACGCAAGTGATCCCCCTGACTTAGTTCGCAATTCTTAATATCACATCACAAAACAAGTAGCACACAACATACAATAGTCACATATAGTCCATGCATCTATGACAACACATTATTACAGTAATCAAAACATTTCCAAACACTTTGCATCATTTCTACCCCAATAAATCATAAGAAAAAGAGGGGCTATGAAACTCACGTGATGCACAAGCAGCTTCCAAACAATATCAACACAAGCTACACAATACAAACACAAACGTGTTACACGCGACCAAGCTAAAAGCTCAAGTCTATGTAACTCACATATGATGGATGTCTAAGAGTTTGTTTAACCATCATGGGTCACCCTGACACCATGCCCAACCATAACCATCTCATTAACACTTTACACTAACTACTTATAACTAAATCAAAATTGCAGAATTTTAGTGTCTCTTTACGTACTCAAAACCATTACTTAATGACCTTCATAATTTATACCAAAAATCACCCATGTTCATTTATGAGTATATTAACTATCTTTTGATTCCCAAGAACCATTTACATGTACAAGTACTCCTAAGAAAATCAAACTTCAAAATAGACCCAATTCGGATCTGATTGCACACTAAAAAGTTTGGACTTATTAACCATACTTAGACATAAAATTATAAGCTATCCTTATGGGGTTTCTTTATATACATATTGAAATTAACTACAGTAGAAGGGCTAAGCTTAATTCGAATTTTAAGTTAGGGTTTCACCCTCACAAACATAACCTAATTCTGACCCATATTTACTGTTTTGACCACTTTTGTTGCAAACATCATTTGAATGACTTCCCGACCATAAAAACCTTCGAGGCCAGATTGTAACACCCCCAAATTCGGTGGTAGCGAAATAAGGGTCCGGGCGTGTTACTTCATAGATCAATAACACAATATATATATAGAACGACTAAAAAGTCGTTTTAAAACTGATACATTGGATTTAACAAATATTTGATACAAATAGCCCGAAGCTTTAACTTGTTCCTTATTATTATTACAAAGATTCTGGTTCACAACATAATACAACCATATCTTTAGCATGACTTCCCAAAACAAAATCACCAATGTATCCTTGGCACCTTATGCAAACTGATCTCCTGAAAAACATTGCTTTCAAACGTCAACAATAATATTGGTGAATTCATAGGTTTGATAAATCATAATATGCCTGACCGCAAGACTTTTCCCGTGATAATGCAACATATGCAGACATCACAAAACCAGATTACATTTTCCTAAGCTCATGACACTGAAGCTCGACAGTCTTGTTCGCATAATATTGCTACTCAGCCCGCAATGAT